>WOGP01003228.1:0-15501 GCA_015342065.1 Leptinotarsa undecemlineata
AAACAGGGTGATACCTACCTGCTCTTTATGAAACGACATAATTTTGCAATGCGGACTAGGGAAGTGACAGAATTTATTGACGGATCACCCTGTAGCGCTTTTGAATACTTAATGAGATTTTATTACTCTACACTCTTTTGAAATAGACTATAGTCCATGTTGATGTTGAGATAGTTCCCGTTGAACAGAAGCATATATGCGATTATATAAAATAATCTCAAAAATTTTAGAAAACATACATAAAATAGATATGGGTCTGTAATTCTCTATATATGATTTTTCACCACTTTTGTATCCAGGACATACTTAGCTAATTTCCAAATATCTGGGAATGTTCCAGATGTCAGACATGAATTAAAAATTCTCGATAAAGGTTTTGCCAATCTCCTGCACAATCCTTCAACAAAAATGATGGGATCATATTTGGACCTGATGTCAGTTTGTCCTTTAGTTTTTTAGTTGCAGATATAACCTCATTTTCTTGAATTGGGTAAAAATGAATATGAACATTATTATTCACTGTACTAACTTTGTTCAAAATTGAGCCAGATTTTGAATACACCTCACTGAAAAAATTACTGAAGGCATCTTAGAGTAAACATATGACCAGAATCTGATAGGATCTCTAGACAACATTGTTTGTATGTTTGCAAGATAGTTATCATGTTGGGTTTTTTTGGCATTAAATTAAACTAAAAATGATTGATTACATTAGCCCTTATATAACAAGCTGAGTACCTCTATTATTACCTACAGTAGTGTTATGTAAGGGCTAATGTAATCTATCATTGTTAGTTTAATGTATAAGTTTGAAAATGTCCTTTTAGGACGAAACTGCAGTAACATTAGTTACAAATAAAAGTGCTAAAAACATAGAAAATTTCAATTTTCTTTTCTTCATTATGTTTTCCTACCACGTTGTAACGGCCACATCTATCAATTTAATATTTTGAATTGTTATGACTTAAGAGTATGAGATGCCTCTTACTTAACTTTGATATAGAGGTAGGTAGATAAAGCAAAAGATACTCACCTGTAGCTGCAGCTGCTTCAGCGCCCTCTTCGTTAACCTCAATGAATGCTTTCTGCACTACTTTGGTGACACACAGCGGTTCCGAGCTGTCTAACATGCCACTGAAGTCTGCAGTGTCACTGAACATGTTTCCAAGGCCAAGCTAACGGGAACAAATGAATCACAACGTTTATTGATGAAATGTAAGTAATAATAATAAATTCATTCACATATTCAGATTATAATTTCAAATATAGAGTATTCTCAGTAAAATTTATGTATAAACACTTGTTTTCAACAAATAGTTACTCATTAGATTATCATAACCAGATTATTTACTGCCCAAAAAACTATACAGACAAGCCATAAAGGAAATTGACTCAATCCTAAGAGATGAGGAGAATGATTACACAGCGTTTTTGGGCCAAACTAGTATGGAGATTTCTAATTTCTAGAACCAATTAGTAAGATAGTATCGACATGTTATTGATGATATTTATATTATAATCAAAAAAAGCCACTGACGTAAATGAAATTTTAATCAAAAGTGTAAAAATAGTCGAAACTCACTTAGTCCCTAATATTTTGCTTAATTAGTTTAAAAAATCTTTTGAGAGTGGTATTATAGTTTTTCTGAAAAAAAAAAACAGCAAAAGTTTACCCGATATATAAAAGTGGCAACAAGAATTGCTTGAACAATTGTAGGTCAATTTCTGTTTCACCAGTAATCTCAAAAATTTTAGAGACATGACACCCCTTATAGGGTTCTGCCACCCAAAAGTTTGAAACCTTTTAAAAAATTGCAAAAAAGGTAAAAAATGTATTTAGGAATTATCCCATCTGGAATGGACTATAAATTCATAAAAACTAAGAAATATTTTTGATTTTTAAACTTTCCATAAAATGAAAGTATATATATTTATACATGAAGTGTTTACGGCTACAAAAATTCCTTTGAAAAAATTCAAAAAATTAAAAATGTCCGTAAGTATAACACCAGACAAATAAACTTTTTCAATATATAGACCAATCCAACAGATCATTATCAAACCAAGGTATTGTTATTTATAATTATTGTTACCAGAAAGAATAACAATCCCTAGGGAAATTTAAAAACAAATTGAAAATTTTTTTTTTAAAGAAATGAGCTTTCACTGAAGATTTTTTATTGGGGAAATAAACTTTTACTATTAAAGATATTTTCGTCACTAATTAGGTTAGGTTAGGTCTAAAGTGAGTGGGTCTATTCGACCCTCCACCGCTACCTTCAAGGGTATATTGTCGTTCACGCCTAATCACACTCTACCAAATAAACCTAGCCTCTTAACGAAGCCGATTAGTTTGTATGGTAAGTGGTCTTTTTCAGGTCAGATTGTAAGAGTACGGCTCTGTCGAACTGATTCGATCCCCAACGGAGCAAGCACAAAGTATATGCTCTGCAGTTTCATCATTTTCCAGACAGAGGCGACACACAATGTGGTCCGACAGTCCAAGTATCTGTATGTGATGATTCAAATGACAGTGACCTGTAAGAAGGCCTGTTAGACATTGTAGTTCAACCCTACTGTAGTCCAACAACTGTTTGGTATCAAGCTTCGAAGAGTGAATAAACGCCTCGGAGTAAGGCAATCCTGGAAGATTCTGCCAAAAGTCCATGAATCTCTTGCTCTTCAGGTGCCAATGACAGGTTTTGGTCCGATGAAGCTGCTTGCAGCACCCTCCTTTGCAAGGGAATCAGCAGCCTCATTTCCTTCCAAGCCAGTATGGCCAGGGATCCAGATCAGAGACAATCTGTTGTCTTCCTATTGAGGAGAGTCGTTTTTAACAATTTGCTCTGTATGAGCCAAGAACTTCCAACGTCGCTTGACTGTCCGAGAATATTTTTATTGACTAGTGTATGAAGTTGGATTATATCAATTTCTCCCCACACAATTCAGTAGCGTAAATTTCGGCTTGAAATACAGTCGCATTGAATCCTAGGCAGGTTGATATCTCTGTCATGGGGCTGCGACTGAAAACACCTACACCAGAACCGGAAGTTGTTTTTGACCCATCTGGGAACCAACAACTATCTGCTCTTGATATTTCCTTCTTCCAGAAGATCCAGTCTTATCTACTCGGGAACAGTACTTTATAAAGCAGTACGTAGGTGACAGTTGGAGGCAAAGTCAGAGGTCATTTCCAGAATTCTGTGACTTCCAGTGTCAACATCAGTCTGTTGCACTCTGCTTTAAATTGATTTGTGCAATTGACAATGTGCACAAGTCTGTATGCAGCCCATCTGACCTCTCTCTCCAGAAGAATGTAGAGAGGAGGTAGATGTAGAAGGCGCTCCATAGCCGCTGACGGAGTGGTACTTATGGCACCACTGATAGCCAGACAAGCTTGTCTCTGTAAGCCAGAGAGCTTCGCCTGGGAAGTTTTGTCACTAACTACTTCAGTATTCAGTATTCCTTATTTTGCTTATCCTTTTTTTGTATCAAGATGGAGTAGTAGAAAGCCAAAAACTTTCTTTCCCAAAAATTAATCACTCCTAAAAATATAACCTCTTCAATTCAAATAAGATTCCTCTTGGCTGGGATTAAATCAAATGGGTGAATGAATATCATTACGATGTCATCGATGACATAAACAGATATTCCGTGACATGAAAAATCGTAATTCATGAATGGATTGTGTGTATTTTCTATAATGTTATCCAATTTGGTACTGACGAGCCTTGGGGCAAGTGTCTTGTGGTGAAATATATATAGTGAGGATGACAGTTTTCCATGTAAGTGCAATTTGTTACCATTCATTTAAAGTAGAACTCATGTGAATGATATCTGATTTTTAATTCACAACTAATGTTTGAAATACAAACTGATTAGAGAAAAGTATCTTCTGTATAATTCAGTGTTCATATAGAAGGAATTGTTTCGAAAGAATTTTCTTCTTTCGTGTAATTCAATGTTAATATTAAAGTAGCTGTTTCAGGAGGACTTTCTTTGAGTTTGTGTCTGGAAGTTACTTTTTTGCATAATCTACTCATCCTTGTATATACTTAGTTTCAAATCGATTACTTCTTCCTTTCTGTGGAATATTCCCTTTTCCTTTTTTTTTTCGTATCAAGATGGAGTAGTAGAAAGCCAAAAACTTTCTCTCCCAAAAATTAATCATTCCTAAAAATATAACCCCTTCAATTCAATAATTAATATTGTTAACAAATTATTTCAGGATTATTCAGTAGTGCTATTTTGCAAAGTGGTTCTTCAATACATACATGGGGTTTCCAGACGAATCCGGATGGATATGCCTTCAAACTGGGAAATATTTTGGATAATACCCTTGGCTATACGAATTCTAGTAAACTATTGTCAGTTTTGTCGAAGGCTTCAGCAAATGACATTTCTGCAGCTTCAGCACAGGTGAGTAGGGTAGCTGCTACTTACTTTTCACAAGAGTTGAGATAATATTTCATATCTTACACGAGCTTCTATCATCGTGCAAGAGGAACCATATATCTTTCTCTTGAAACGAAATATATTTGACATTACAGAAAAATAACTAGTAAGTAGAAGTTTCGTCACAAGAAACCAAAAAAAAAATTCAATTTAGATGAAGAAAAAAAAACAGTAAGAGTGAAAAAGGATAAAGTATAGAGAACACAAAAAATTGGAAGAATATTTTGATTGAATTTAAATTATGTGAGAACATTGCGAGAGTTCTGACAGGAACCGTCAGTTTGATATCTTCTTAACACAATTGGAAGACCAAACTGACATATCTATAAAGTATCCACAATATGTTGATTGATTGGTCGGTCGGTAGCAGATCGGTTCGACGTGGGTGCTCTGTTTACTCACTCGAATCGACCGCCGTGTTGGTCGGTGGTTCCAGTCCCAGGCTGAACGATCGATTTTCACTTGCTGTCGTCCAACACGTGTTAGGAATCACACTTTAGAAGGTAAGACCTCGTTGGTCCTTAGCTCGCACAAGTTTCGACTTCTGATGTTTGGCGTTCGTAGGGGTGCGACTGCTGGTTAACGGAAAAACATATTTTAATCAGATTCCAGAAAGTATATAAACAATAAAAACAAATTGTATGTATCCAAATTATAACAGTAATCACTTCAATCATATTATTTGCCAATTTCATAATTCAAAATTCATAACTGATAAAATTTCAACTCAGTGGAAAATATCAAAACAAAATAGTCCACCCAACAGATATTCCCGGAAAATATTTCCATCTTCAACAATGAAGTGAATTGAATTTTTTGATCGAACTGAAATGCAGTTACAAAATTTGTATTGTTTACAGCCAAAGACAAAAATTGTGACCACACTTTCTGGTCTGAAATGAGAATTGAAAATAAATATTCAAAATTCAATATATTCATATTCTCACATTCCAGGTTTCAAATGATGAAAATACAGATGGAGTAGCGATAATGGATTTGATGTGGGCACCGATAATAGAAGACAAACGTTTGGAAAACACTTTCATATCTCACCCAATGTATGGTATTCTACAAGACGGAAAATTCAACAAAGTTCCTATCCTAATTGGTTTCACCAGCGAGGAATCGTTATTATTTGTACGAGGTGAGACTAGATAACATTCACTGAAAGAAGTAAAATTTCACTTACATGGAACACGTCATCTTCACTGTTAGACATCCGATGTTCCGTCGCAAAGCAATCAATTTCAAAAATTAACTCTTTACAAAGATGTGTGGATCATGCAAAAAATGACCTTCCATTCACAAACTAAAAACAAAAACTACCTATTGTAATTCAATGTTTATATGAAAATAACCAGTTTGTATTTGAAAGTCGTTTATAAACTTGTGATGTACTGTTGGGAACCTTAAGTGTACCAATGAATATTACTAGAGTTTTTTTCCAACAACAAACCGTTATTTTAACACCTCGACACGTGTTTCGATCACCAAGTGATCATCTTCAAGAAAATATCTTCCCCTTGAAGATGATCATTTGGTCATCGAAACACGTGTCGAGGTGTTGAAATAACGGTTTATTATTGGGTAAAAACACTCCAGTAATATTCTTCGTAAAATTTAGAAATTGACTTATTCCTTTCTTCGGATGATTCCCACATATTTTGTAACAAAATGAAAAACTAGGTCAAAAACTTTGTTTCTGTTTAAAAAATCTGTTTTTTCGTTAATCAGCTGCCGCCCCCCAGATACATCTCGAAGATGTATCTGGTCTAAAAACATATTCTTTCAATTTTCCCCTAATTGTTAACCAAAAAATTTGTCGAATTTGCAGTACTCTCGTTTCTCTGACGAATGGGCTACTTGATAATTTCTCAAAAGTAATCAGTATTTCTGAAATATGATACCTGAGTTACGTTCCAAACAAAGTATTTTTTCTAATCATCATATTTCGAAGGCTTCAACTTGGTAACATGAAATTATTTGAAAAGGAGAATCGAAGTTATATTAAAAAAATCTACGTAGGAAACGGTTCAAAACACATTTGATTTTAAATTCCGTTTTCGATGAGGTAATTTTTGTTAGAAATAAGAAACTGGTGTCTATATGGAGCGTATATAAAAATTAGTTTTTCGGGTAGGACAGAGTATCAATATGAAAACTTCCCACCCTTAATATCTTCCTTCCAGTAAATAATATGAGGAATCGAAGAAAACTTGACAATTTTATAGTCCAGAAGGGCTACAAGGGTAAAGGCCACCCCCAATGAGGGATAGATAGAATAGAATCTTAAATGGAAATGGGTATCAAGGGGCACATCCTTTCGATTGGCGTTCACTTCTGCATCCAGTGATACTCTGACTCATTATTTTTTTGATGAGCAGTTTCGGAAAAATAGCGTTCTTGACTTACCCATGTTATAAAAATATTACAAAAAACTTCACTAGGAATTTACTGGAACGCTACTGTAACACGTCTTTTAAGTTCTCCAATTTCTGAAGGTTTTGTTGTACAAACAACGGATTCCAGATGCCTCATAGAAAAAAATCTAATGGTGTTGCATCCTCTGATCTCGGTGGTCTGTTTTCGAACTACCCTCTAACATTACGAAAAATTTCACTGGGAATTGACTAGTATGCTGCTGTAATACGTCTTTTAAGATCTTCAATATCAGAAGGATGTGTTATATAAAAAATGGATTCAAAATGATCCCAAAGAAAGAAATCTGAGGGTGTTGAATCCGGTGATCTCAGAGGCCACTCAAGTGTCCCCTTTCGCCAATCTATTTATTCGGAAATCTCTCGTTTAACCACTGTCGGATAGGAAGAAAATAATGAGGTGGAGCACCATCCTACTGGAGATGTAACAGATCTTTCTGGAAATGTTCATCACTTTCTGCATTTATTTGAGTTTTTAGTTCGTGATTTATAAGATAATCAATGGTCTCTTCAAGCATTACGTAGTACTCATTGCCAGTTAAGTTTTTTTCTAGAAATAATGTACCAATAATGGCATTTTCAAGAATACTAGCCCAAACGTACATTTACTTTCTGTGGGTATTGTGTATGCACTTTCCGAAATATGTGGGTTTCCTTCACTCCAATAGTTACAATTCTGTCTATTGACACTGCTATTCAGAAAAAATGGACACTCTCGCTGAAACAGGTGTTTAACAGAAGATCAGGTATGGTATTGACTCGTTGAGATATGATTTCACGAAACTCTGTTCTTCTATCATAATCATCCTCATGAAGCTCTGGGAGAATAAGAATTTCATAAGGATGAAATTCATGCATATTCAATGCCTTTCTTACAGTCTTGCGTGACATTCAAGTCAGTTCTGATACTGATCGTAAGGAGTTTGTGGGTTCTGCAGCAAATGTTTCCAAAAGTACAATTTAACCCGATCCGTTTAGTACTTTGGGGTTATTTCTTTTCTTATTTATCATTTAACCAGTTTTGTGAAATTTATTTACCAAATCAAGTACATACCGGGGACTCACATTACAATTTGGATGACTTTCGTTGAAAAGGCATGCCGCCCTTTGTGTGCACTTTCCAACTTCTCTATGAATTACAAACATCTCAATTCTGTCTTGAAGAACCATTTTCACGTTTTCATACGTGTACAAGGGGTAATAATGGTTGATTCAACTTTGATGAGTTATTTGTTCCTGAATACGTTTCTGAATAAGAGGGTTTGGGAATAGTAATATAAACCTTATTAATTTTTTCTTATTAAATATGTCTATACTTATTTCGTGAAATTCGAAGACACACAAAATAGTAAAAGAACCAAGGGTTTAGTGAAGTCTGCAGTTATAATTAATTTTTGTTGACTCCAGGAAACACAACCAAACCTAGCTAATGGGAGTTACACAACTTAGACTCGCTCATTTTTGTAAGTTGGTGGCGCACTATATCTATTCTCCTTTTGATACCTTTTAATAAACCTATTAACCTTTCAGTATATAGTGATTGAGGACAAATAATTTTTGTTTCGTTTTTTTTGACACTTAACAAACATATAGTGTGTGATTCCGTTTAGAAATTGTATTTTCCCCTTTCAAGTGTCAATTAATATAAGCTCGCCAGGAATAGCCAGAAATAGCCAGGAATAGCCAAGAAAAGCCAATGATTTATAAGAGATATTACGTTTCAGATGCTAATTTTGATGAATATTCCCAGTTATATGACAATAATCCGAGTCTTTTGGTGAATGATAAATTTAATTTGGATGTACAATACAAGAGTGCTGCTGGTAGTGAACTCAAAAAACTTTATTCTGGAAACACTTCATTTGCTGAGAATTGGGGTGCGCTGGTTAGTGTAAGTAAGCTAATAGAGGTACCTATTCTCATTCAATTCGAGTTTTAATGCAGTTCATACAAATAACTCTGTATCAGACATCAGTTAACACATGTATATTGCATTATCAATTGCGATTTGGCAATGGAGAGAGTGCTATCTTTCTCATCGCAACAATATTATGGAAACAAATGATGCAAAAGAATGTGCCATTCATTTACTTTTCTCTACTGAAGATACACAATTGAAATCACTCTCTTTTAAACATTCACTTAGTCAAACCAACAAATCCCACACACCAACTCTCCTCGGCCCTAAAATGAGGTATAGTAGGTTAAGCACCATGACTTTATTATCGATAATATTGTATTTTACTTACATTTTTAAAGACTGAATATGTTACTCCAGTGTTTGAAGATGGAAAAGCACTGTACTGCAAATTGGACAATCTTAAACTATAATGGAACACTAAACATTATAGAATGATACTTTGATAAAATAACACCAATACTATACCATGCATTACACGCGGACCTACCACGTCAACCGCCATGTTAAACCAAATGTCGATTTCAACGCAAAGTTGCCAAGCAATAAGGGGCAGCCGCAGTTGGAGCAATTGGAGCAATTCATCAGAATCTTCGCGATGAGTTCTAAAAATGGTTAACACAATCAGTGTTATATACATTAGGTTATGCATTCGATTGAAATTTTCAAAATTTTTGGTTTTTAATCATATCGAATTATTTGATAATTCGATATGATTCAATTATCATAAGATAATTCAGAGTTCCAGTAAATCACTGTATAGAATATTCCAAAATATACAGTGGGGATATACCATATGGTATGTTCGACAATATTTTCAGAATATTCACGGGAGAATAATCCATTTATAGACTTTCTCTGCACATTCTTTCGGAAATAATGCTGTCATATTCATCCAAGCATATTCTATGAATATTCTTAAAGCATGTATATATTCCAAGAATATCCTATGAATATTTGGAATATATATGTTCGTTTTATGACCTAGAAAAAATATTCCATGAATATCTGCTGTTCTGTGTGTCTCTTCTGTTTGATTTCTCAGCACAAAAATATGCACGCAAGATTGCATATCTCGCTTAAATTTGTCAATATGCCAAAAAATTATTCGAAAAGTACCACCATCAATCACTTTACCGAAGCTATGTTCTGGGTTTTTTCCTGTGGTATGCAGGTTTTAATGCCTGACGCTTCATCTGTCCTGTGGAGGCATGTGATCGCGTTGTTCTCAAAGCAGAAACTGCAATGCGGTAATTTTGTCTTCGGTTCCATATTATCATAGGTGGGCTTGACTTTGTTTCTCATGATTGAACTACCTGGCCTTTTTCGTCTACAATTCAGGAGAGTCAGCCAGATTTGATCAATGTTCACTGCCTCTTCATTTCAATTGAAATTATCCATGTGTTCCTGAATTTCCATTAACTCTATATATTCTTGGATAGTAATTTCGAGTTTTATCGGTTATTTTTGTATTTTCGAATAAGATAATCATCTCAATTACGTCGACGGTTACCTCATCATCTTTGATAATGTCTACCGCAGTAGTAAAGAAAACGTTAGACATAAAAACTTCCAGATCATGGCCAAAAAACCCGAAAATATCTTTGACACAATTGTCTCCGGCCGTGAAAGTTTACATTCTTTGAAGGTTCGGTCAAATTCATCACGTATCTCATCAAGGATTCCTTATAGAGAAGAAATGTTTAGTGTTGACTAATGATGGAGTAAAAAAACCACTGTTTTTCGGATCATAATAACATGCATTATTTTCAGTTCACTTCAGATAGTTTCATATCGAGAAGTTCTACCCGTCATGCTGCCATCACATCCCATTTTGTTCCTACGTATTTGTATAAATTTTCGTATGGTAATATGAAGACTAATTTTCCAGGTGAGTTTTTTGTGATTGAAATATTGAATTCATGAAAAAAATAAAATCTCCTCTTTCGCATTGTAGAATAGCAATGAATTTCTAAAAGATAGGATTGAGTTCCTGTCGTAGATTGGATCCAAAACCAGTATTGCTCCCAACAGGCTATAATACTGTTCTCTACGGGCGTTTCAGCAACTAACTTGACATCTTCGAAAGATAAATGAAATCATTTCCACCTAGCCTATTCGAAACTGAAAGTATACACTTCCATTTGTAGGCACACATCAATGATTTTTTGAATACAAATTGGCGGAAAGATTTTTCGTGAAAGATCTTGTTATAGTCAACAGAGTGATTTAAATTAAAAACAAATGATGAACTGCAAACTGTATCACCGTTTATAGTACTCATGTCTCACTTCACATTTTCCAGACTTTAGACAATAATCATTCATTTTGTGGTCATGCTACATATTCTTTGAAACAAGTACATTTATAAAGATCGTTCAGTACTCCGATATATTTCTTGTTAGAAAAGTCCAAATGGACTTTTCATCATCATTGGTGTTTTCTCATTGGTATGAATATTTTAACAGTAGATGTTTCTGACTTTCATCAGTTCTAACTTCAGTTGTCTAATATAATATACTTCCGTTGTCTAATATAATATTAAATGATTTGAAATCCCCAGGACAACATATAACAATTACATTAAGCAAAAGTAACCCTGAGCTGAAATTACGATGAAATAAAATACAAGCAATTATTGACACTTACACAAATTATAAGAAATGAAAACTTAAAGATTTCAAACCAAGTAACTTCACGAAGTTCCAAGTGTTAGTACTAAAAATCATCTTCAGGTGTTGACTGGTCTAATTTCTTCGAGAAATGGTTATTTATAGGTCATTCGAGAGTTTTCACCTATCCCCTTTTTCCTCTATACACTTCATAGGTATACCGGGAGCTGACCGTTTGGCTGGAGTTTGTTGTTGCCCATAATTCAGTGGATAATTATGAGTTTTCATATGTTGCGTATCTGTACGCAAGCTAAATTCGTTGTTAGACAACATATATGCGGCTTCTTTGACGGCTTCTTTTCCTGATGAGGCTGTGGCTGTCTTTTTCACCATTTGTGGCTGTGTTTTTCATCATTACTTTGGAGTAACCATTACATTGAAATTCATTTTTGACGATGCTTATTTTCTTCTCGAGTCCTCCCTTCGTATTAGAGAACTCGAAAGCACGGTCTACTAGAGTTTTTATGATTCCTCTTTCAGTCGATTGATGATGGTTAGATTCGTGGTTCATATATATTATCTCGTGTGAGTGGGATTTCGGTATTCAGATGTTTTCCACTTTGTGTTGGTCCTCTCCACCAATACGTCTGAGAATGATGGCAAATCGTTCTGGACTTCCTTCTTCATTGTGAAAGTGATGGAAGGTTTCACGCTGTTGATGTGCTTCAGAGAAGTGGCAAGTTGTGTATTCCCATTCTTTCACATTATAGAGGTGGCGTCAACATTTGTCAACCAGACTTGGGCCTTCATGTGAACTTCTTCACTGGCTGGAGTTTCATTGGCGATCTCATTGGCCGTTCCTCATCATGCGTAAAAAATTCGTCCTCCAGTTGGAAGTAGCAGTTTTTTGTACAGAACAGAGTTTTTGCTCAAAATAATTCTCATTTTTAGCCATTTTTTTTTCAATTTCAACATTAATTAATGATGAATTTCAAGTCATTCTATATCATATTAGACAACGGAAATAATGAATTCCATCATGGAACGTTGTCAACCACCTTAAAAAAAAAGGAAATATCTCTCGTCAAACTTGCCACAAAACTCTTCTAATCATTTTATATTCACAACATAGTCAAATTAAAAAAGTCCGTACCTAATGAAATAGAGTATTTTGTTTTTTAGATACTGAACATGTACCCCATGGTCAAGAAATGAGATTCATTTGGGAGAAACCTTCAAATCCAGATAGCGGGGATTTCGACAACGTAATACGTCAACGAACTTTGAAATTATGGACAAATTTCATGAAATATCAGTAAGCATTTCCTTTCACCAGACAATAAATTCATTGGTGTTAATATTAACCCTCCGATGGATGATAGTCCCGCGAGCGGTAAACCGGAGAACAAGGTCCCTAAGGCCCTTCAAAAAATATACTGAGGTGACGTGAATGATAAGTATGCAGTTGTTTTAAAAGTGTGCCTAGATGAGTATATTTATGTAGCTAATGGTTGTATGAAGTGCCTGAACGATATAGATAGGTAAGACGCGTAAAATATGAGTGGTATCGCAGAAAAAAAAAGATTGATTTTAATTTAATTCCTGGTTTATTTTAACAGGTAGGCAGTGAAACAAATTACAAAAATATTACAAAAATTGTATTTGCATTCTATGTTATTACTATATTGATGAACATTTTGAGCTTGGCAAGTGAATTTTTCAATTGTTACAGGACAATAAAGCAACCTTGAAAATGGGAGCATGAGATAAGCCCCATAGTTTTTCTACAGGCTCGAAGTTGAATTTTATCAGCCAAGCATACAAAATAATCGCTACGAACGGGTCAAACCCTTTCAGAGTCAATGATTTCCATTGTTTCTGTATGGTAATTTTTTTTCATTCCATGTAGCGGCTACCTGGATGACTTTGCGATTTTTATCGCGTAATATAATTTGAGCAGTATCTTCGGTGATCAGAGAGAATATTTTTGACTTAAAAATGTACGCCACTGACTTTTGTGCCATTTTCATCAATCCTTTGGATTGAGCAAGCGGAAATATAATTTTTATGTCTCCTGTATTTTTTTCGTATCTTGCTTAGTTTAAAAAAAAAGTCGACCTAATTGCATATCCCTGGACCTCACAAGAAATAATATGGAGACCTACCATTATTAGTAATTATCATTATTGTTTTTACAAGTTTTCATTACTAATTATGTAACAATAACAACAAATATTAAACAATATTAACATCTAGACTAACCAATTGCACTTAATTAAGTGTTGGAAATAGCCTACTTCGGCTTCAATACAAACGTTTAGCCGCCGCATCACCGAATTTCGCACTCTTCTGAAATATACCTGGCGTATTTTTTATTATGTCACATGAATTAAAGATTTTATTCCGTAAATCTTCTTCACTATATATAGAAGTTTTGTATGTATACCAACGCTTTAAGGTATCCCCAGACATAATAATCTACGGCATTCATTTCGGGCGAGCGAAGTGGCCAGGGGTGTGGCCAGCTCCCCCAATCCAGCGATTATGGTAATTTCCATCCAAAAATTGTCGTGCCACCACACTAAATTGTAGTGGAGCACCATCGTGTGAATACCACATACGGAATCTTTTCATGACTGAAATTTCTTCTAAAAGACAAGGTAAAACAAATTCTAAAATCCTTGGATATTCTTCTTCATTAAGTGTAGGTGGAATGAAGTGAGTCCCAATGAGATGGTCACCGACAATTCCAACCCAAATATTAAAAAAAAAACTGTTCTTGAAAATTATTTTTTATGAAGGCGTGTGGATTGTTTTCGGCCCAAATGTGATTAGTGTGGAAGTTATTAATTGAATTGTGAGAATAACAAGCTTCATCTGTAAACAATATTCGACTTAGGAAACCTGAATTTCTTCTTATTTTAACCAACCAGAAAAAGCTAGTCTCACAAACAAATCTCTGGGCAATAGAGCTTGCACACGTTGCATGTGATGTGGCTCTTAAAATCTGCCAACTGTGGCATGGATATTATTCACTTCCTCAGCTATTTTCCGAATACTAATATAAGGATTTACTTCAATCTCATTTAATACAGCTTCTTCAATTTGAACTGTTCGTACCTCCCGATGACAACCGTCGATCTTTTAAAGCTGCCTGTTTCAGAAAGCCGTGCATGGAGACGTGAAAAAGTTTTTCTTTTAGGCACTACACGCTGAGAATACTTTCATGGTAAATGCGTCTTTCAGCATTCGAGTTTCCGTGAGCCATTCCATCACCAAAAATGCATATCTGCCATTACACTGTCAGTAAATTCAACCATGTTTTACAAAAATGGTTCGAAAAATAACCACTAAACACACCTTTCATAACAATTATAAATTAAAAGCTTATAAAGTCGACAACAACTGTCAAGTTGTTAATTAAATACTGCAATCGTTTTCCAAGGCAACCCTTTATTATTATTTATGGTATTTTCAGAAGAGTCCGAAATTCGATGATGCGGCTAGGCGGTTGTATTGAAGGCAAAGGAGGCCATTTCCAACACTTAATTTAATGCAATCCGTTAGTCTAGATATTAATGTTATTTAATATTTGTTGTTATTGTTAAATAATTAGTAATGAAAAAATAATAATTTCCAAAAGAAACATTTTATTCCCCATATTAGTTTTTGTGAGGTCCAGGAATATACAATTAGGTCTGTAATGTTCTTCGTTTGATAAGAAATGGATTCTTATGAAAACAAGAGGCTGTTACTTTTCTCTAAGGTTATTTATTGTCACCGTTTTAAGATGTGTTCACATCGAGACTATAAAGTATACTACCTTTACAACGTTGTCAGACCTTCCTCAAAGTATATATTTCTACATACATTACACGCCCCTTTCAAAACAAAAAAAAGAAGAATACAATATAAAATTATTTCCAGATAAATTTAATCTTTGTGGGGGCTTGACGATTCTACCACTCCTCGTTTGGTAATGACTGGAACTTGAGTTCGAGGCAGGCATTGGTTCCCCAGAACACATCGTAGGATCTTCCACATCTGGACACTTTTCGGAAATAGATTCATCGTGATT
>WOGP01003229.1:0-15500 GCA_015342065.1 Leptinotarsa undecemlineata
TTAGGCACGTGGACGCGGCAAAATGTCTTCGTCGCTTAGAGAGAACTCCCGAATGCAGTTTCGGTTTCGGTCGTAGTTTCGGCAGGTTTGTCGCCGAGACCGAAACTAAACCGAAACTCGTTTTTTTGCCGAAACTCGACCGAAACTGAAACCGAACATTCGGTCGGGCACTATCCGAAACTATAATTTGCGCAGTCGGTGGTAGAAGTGGAAGAGATCGAATCTGAAATTATTTAGTTATTAACTGTTTATTCACTACGAGCATCAGCTTCGTCCATTAACCATTCACCATAAGGATCGGATTAACAGGCCCAGCTAGTGCAGGTCCCAGGTAATAAATGACGACATTATGAGACCAGCATGAGGTTTCGTTTACTCCTAAAATACCATTCTTCGATACCTTAGTGGGAAAATATCCTGTTAGTATTACTGAAGGGAAAATAATTATTTCAGATGGATATATTGAAAAATGCAATGTTCGTGAAACAAACTTATGTAAAAATGTTTGTGATTTCTTTGAAATTTCAATAATACTCAGGAAAAAGTATGTATATCAATGAACAAAAGTTTTCCATTTCTCCGGAAGAATCAAGAATAGTTTGAATTCTACAATATTGAAAATGTTTGCTGTATTTTTACAAAACCCTTCAGGTAAAGGTAAATCTTATTGCATACGCATCAAAAACACTGATCTTTTTAGAATGAAATAATTCCTGAAGAAAAATAATTACTAGAAATTTTCAATGTCACAAAATATTCTATGGCTTATTTATCTGATAGAGAATTTAGTATGGAAACTGACAATTGACCACTTCAAAAGTTATTTAGTACCCAAAACTAGTTGAATGATGAATATTACTGGAGTTTTTTTTCCAACACCAAACCGTTATTTTAACACTTCGACACGTGTTTCGATTACTGAATGATCCTCTTCAAGAGGAAGATTAAACAAAAAACACTCCAATCGTATTCATTACTACACCAAAGGTTTCAAACAGTGCCTCATTTGTTGAATAATGGTTAAAATTAGAAAGACACGTATACAACATTGTACATAGAAAAAAAAATGTTGCCGATACTTTGTCACTACACCCAATGGAGAATGAATGGCTTTCAAGCAAAATTGACTTAGAAAAAGACTGATTAGTTGATTTTTCAGAATTTTTCCAGACCTCACAAATGAAGAAAAAATTCAACTTCCAAACATTGACAATTGATAACGGACATTTTGTTGAAGCTACATTGATTGTCATTCATTCAGTCTGTTCTGTCAAATCAACATGGACGGATATAGCATTCAACAACACGTGCAAATGATAAAATTGTTATATCAACATGCGTGTTCTGTTAGAGCAATGTTCTGCGCGCTCCGCTCATTCTAAGGTCGACATAATCGTCCTATCAAGAGGGTTATTCGCAATGTGGTGGATACATTTATGTCCACTGGTTCAGTAAACATCTGTACGACGAAGAAACGCAAGATCTGCTGAAAACATCACCACTGTCTGTGGGAGTGTGCAGGAGAATCCAAGTTATTCGATTTCGCGTCGCTCACAAACGCCCTTTCGCAGACCACAAATTGCGCCTACCGGCAGTGGCGCAAATATCTCAGTGCCGAAAACCGAACTAGTTTGTTAATGCTAGCAACAGCTACACACTCAGGATAAACGGAAGCAAAGAAATTTACAATCAGAGAATTGAGGAGGAACTGTTTGCCAATCTCAACGAGTGTAGATCCTTCTGGTCGGTAACTGAAGCTGTTTAGAAGAAAAAAATCCACAATTCCACCACTAACACAAGTGGATGGTTCAATTGTAACAACAGCCATAGAAAAAGCAAATCCACTAACTGAACAATTTGCATTTCACTCCACCGTCGATTTTCTGGGAAAGGCACCACCCACTATTCCCACAACAGAATCTACAATGACGGAAATTACTTTTCGATAGAGTCTATTCAGGCAAATTTTGAAACAGCTCAATATCAACAAGGCATCTGGCCCTGATGAAATGCCCGTCATAGTACTTAAAAAATGCGCAAATGAACTCACACCAGTATTTTGCAGACGTTCAACCTGTCCTACAAGAATGGATTGTTTCGTTCTTGTTGGAAGATTACTCTCGTTCAGTATATTCCCAATAAGGGCAAGACAAATCTTCTAAAAATTTAAGAGAAAGTCGTAAACCAATATACCCTCAAATTCTTGAAAGCCTTCAATATTTTGAGCGAGCGATCATCAATATGGCTTTCGGAAACAAAGATCAACAGGTAACCTTCTATCGTATGTCACTAATATTTGGAATAACGCAATCAAGAAACATGGAGAATCACGAGCTGTTACACTTGATATTTCTGAGACCTTTGATCGTGTTTGGCATGAGGGTTTGCTGGTCAAATTTCTATTCAATGGCTTGTCGGATCATTTCTGTGTATGACTCTTCAGCTTCCTGAAAGAACGTTCCCTGCAAGCGGCCATCGATGGATATCTCTCGAATACTTTCACCATCAACGCTGGGATCGCTCCAGGGATCCACATTGCCTTCAAACCTCTTTTCATTGTATATTAACGACTTATTGGAAAAATCAAATATACTGCTTTTCTGATGACACCACACTTGTCCCGTCATTATATTTGGTATCCAGGACATCGGCTGAAGATGTACATCTTCACTGGCAGCAGAAGGTTACATATCTTAATGAGGATCTAGAAGTGATTTTGAATTGGGGTGAAAGTAACCTGGTTCAATTCAATGCCAAAAAAACCCAGGCATCGGTTTTCTCTAAGAAGATAAATGTCTCCAAACTAGATACAATAATGTCAGGTTGGACTATTCCGCTTTCTGCTTCGATACTAGAAAACTATACACACCTCAGCAACTTTTGAAGCTTTATGAAGCTCAGATCATACCTTCTTTGAAATATTGTTCTCCTATATGGAGCTCTGCTCTCAAAGATACCCTGAAGTTGCTGGATTCCAATCAGAAAACAGCCATCCGCCTGATTGGCAACGTCTACATCATGTGCAACCTTGATAGCGTGGAACATCGAAGAAAGATACTTTCATGGAAGGTGCTCAAGTGACTTGGCACATTTGATTCCCCCAATAGAGGTACATATCAGAAATGCGCGACGGACTGTGGCTGCTCATCGTTTTGAGGTTCAACTCAGTATATCTTGAACTTCACTGTTCAATAACTCTTTCATCTGAAGAACTGCGTTTATGTGGAATGCACTTCCTGAGAACGTTTTTCCAAATTTATTAAAATCAAATGGATTAAATTCAAATCCAATGTGAATTGTTACTTTCGCAAAGGCACAGCTTTGCACAAATGCTACATTGAATATTCAGGAGGTGATGTGAACTGGCCACAGAAATCGTGAGATTTGACCCCGTTAGACTTTTTCTTGTAGGGTTTTCTTTAGTCACAGGTGTATGCGAATAAGTCACAAACCACAGCAATACTCAAAGCCAACATAAACCATGCCATCGGTCAGATTCGTTCGCCATAATGGCATCAATAGGTCTTTCATGCGATTAAAAAATTCTGATGATATCTCACACACTCTTTGTATTACCTACATTTAAAGATAGCAAGCGCCCAATGAAAGACCCCTTGGAGGAAATCGCTCAACAATTAAACTACCTCATGAATGATGAGGTAAAAAAATATCAACCAAACAAAAATCTGAAAAATCAGTATCAGGAAAACATCAGCCGAAAAAAAAGAAACTATTCCGTGAAAAACACATCCCAACAATTCATATGTCATAGCAAAATGTAGCTGCCCATTCCTTCAAGTTTTGTTTCAAAATACTTCAAACTACATTTTTTGAAAACTATTTCATTTAGAAAACGATATTCTCTTTCCTTATGAGGGAATTTTGACATAAATATGTTCTGCAATTCAAATCCAGCTTCAAACGATACCTTCGCATAGGCACCGCTCTCATTGAATTTTGGAGAGTTTCGTACCTGCATCCCATCTGAAAAAATTTTGGTGAATCCCAAGTTATTCTATAGACCCCCTGAGAGAAGATTTGATGAACAAATACTGAATTTTTGAAATAATTATCGAACATAAAAACTTTCTATTTCACTTTATATGAATTCTATATCAGTTTTTACCTATTTATGCTTACAAAATATTAAGGCTAGAAGTTTTGCCCTCTTGAAACTTCTAAAAGGGTCCAAAACATTCGAAATTATTCAAAAGCAGTCAACAACATTCCAGAACATCTTGGAACGTTTTGAAATGTTGTGAAATATTCAAAAATGGTTTGAACCATTTAAAAAGATCATAACATTCGAGATCATAGGGGAATAATCGCAGGGTTGCATAATGTGGTAGCTCTATATCACCCACCCGGGAAGAATGCTCCCGTTTTGATCTGATAAACTTTAGAAATTATAGATCAGTCGAGAAAATTCGAAAGGGTTTTAGGACATTTTAAAATATTCCACAACATTTTAGAACATCTTAGAATATTTTGGAGTGTGGTAAAATGTTTGATAATAATCTGGAACGTTCAGAAACATCCGGAAACCTTCAGATCATTGTGTAACGATGAAGAAAGTCAGATTATGTTGTGATAGCCCCGAAAAATGAAAAAAATTTTTTCAATGTCACCTGGCAGGCCTTATTTTGAAGATATGAAGTCTAGAGGTTTGGCCTAGAAATTTATAAAATAGTGTTAAACATTCAATAGTATTTGAGAACATTCCACAAAATTCAGTTCATACCGAAACATTCTGAAAAGCTGTGGAATGTTTGGGGATGGTCTTGAACAATAGGGAATATGCGGGTTATTGTGAAACATTCCAGGACGGTCTCGAATGCTATGAAATATTCTGGGATATTGTTGAATGTGTGGGGCTACTCATTGTTTACCTGGTTCAAAGTTGACTCTTTCATTAAAACTATCACACAGTCTCACATCAACTTCCTGAGCGAGGCCAGGTACCTTAGTTAGTAACTAATAATAATGATGTTTAGTAAAATTTATTCGAACGACAATATGTTCACAACAATGAATTTTAATTTTTAACCTTTCTCCATCACGCTTGTCACATCAATTGGCTTGTTAGAGCCGTTGGATTTTATTCTTTTGCATGATAATTTCAATTCTGAGATTACTCTCAAGAATATAATTTGAATTATGTGATATGAGAAACAATTATAATGAGCATGAAATGCTCGTTTGTTGAGGATAAATATCGTATAAGTCTAAATAGCTATCCAATTATCATATTTTAAGTGACCATTATGTTAAATATCAAAATGGGTATAGCTATTCTTAAAAGATAAACATATGCCATCCGAGCATTTTGTAGACCTACAAAGAGTAACAATACTTAGTGAATTGTTTTGTTTGTTTGTTGTTGTTATCTCGAAATGATTAGGTAGCTCTGCTTCCCCGACTTCTCACGGATAACATTATGATATATTAACCAATTCTTACAAAATATTGATAAATTTCACATCTCCATCTTGAATCACTTTGTCCATTGGTAAGAATCGTATGGAACTCTGTTTGGACGTCACATTCAGAAAGGCGGTCAGGCAGACAAATAGATAAGGTGGTGAACGTTAATTCATAATATGTAGTTTTGAATTATTGATTCTACCAAAAATTTCAAATTTATTGTGAACGTAATGTTTCAAATTGTCTTACCTCAAATCTGAAATTTCCCAAAGGTGGTTCTGCAAATGGAATACTCCTGAATCTGAATATATTTCTCTTTTTTGGTGTCTGTCCTCCATGGCCTCCTCTAACAATACCAGTTGTTGTTGTGATGGTTAAATCATTTCGAAGACTCTCATCCAAAGATCCAGCAACAGGGCTGCAATTCACACTTAGAGTAGATAGGTAGATAATAACAAGAACACAAAGAGCCCAGTAACTGATAGCCATCTTTTCGTTCTGAGGATAAAAGCATATAGTAGTATCGATTTTCCCTTATATACTCACAGATCTCGCAATGATTTATATACCAATTGGTGATTAGTTGAAGGATGATTTATATACCACTTTCGACAACTCCTTTCATCTTATAGTTGCTTGCATATCAGGAGTTTGTTAATCTCGTTGAAATATTAATTTATTACTTTTAAAAAAATGATCTGGACATTAAGTAATAAAACCACTGGTAACAGTATTTCTTTGATGGATAATTTAAAATAGAAATTAAAAATTTAAAGTCGAATTATGCCGTTCAAGGTTCATATGAATGTTATGTATGTTTCTTAAAAATTATACAGATCCTTTCTTTTATCATGTGGTAACATTGCTATATTCTAAACCGTAACAGATACGAAGACGAGTAAACGGAAAAAAGTAACTGTCATCGAAAACAATACAACGGTTGAAGAAAATTTACGGGGACTCTCGCCCTTCTCAAGTTATACGGGGAAAACAAAAAATGCTGTTGTTCGTTTTTTTCGAATAGAATTGTTATTTAGGAGAATATAAAAAAATGGAAAGAAAGAATGTCATTGTATTCGAAGTGTACTATGACGATGTCATAATAAATATTCGATAAAACATTTCGTGTCGACATAGCCACCATCAACTTTTTTTTTGATATGGACCTGTCTTTTTTATTAGAGATATTTGATATTTTCATAGGGATTCGTTTTAAAATAACCATCATCATCAGTGACAACAATCGAACAAAAAAACAATTTATTTTATCATGAACTTTTGGGAAAAATTAAACCAATACGGAAAATCGAAGCTACGTGGCAATCTAAATTAAATGTTTGAATTGGCGACCTCTATTAAATACACATAAATTGTCGGTTCAGACAACTTCTGTGACAATTTTCTAGCATAATGGCTGCAATATTAATACATGCATCTCTTATTGTATCATGTATTGTATCATCCGCTTGTGTTGGTGGTGAAATTCTGGATTTTGTAAAGTTATCTGATTAACAGCTTTAGCTACCGACGAGAAAGATCTAGATCCACTGGGATTGACCAGCAGTTTATTCCTGATTCTCTGATTGTGGAGTTATTTCGTTTCTTTAATCCTGAGTTTACCGCTGTTGCGAGCATTAAAAAACCTAGTTCTGTTTTTGGCACTGGGATTTTTGCGCCACTGCCAATAAGCGAGATTTTTGGTGGCGACAGCTTGCTAGCAATTTCTGTTGAACCAAGGTTTGCCGTTAGGAGGTTCCTTCATTGAAGAACGAATATATGCATCCATGGATGATAGAATAACTTCCTTGACCTTAGAAACACACGTTGGTGGATTTTCAGAGGTGAAACAAATTTTCAGTAAGGGATATTTTGGAAATAGTCTTGAAGATCCTCCCATTCAGCTGATCTGTAACCGAACTTTGCGCGGCTCAGATTGTTCCCCAACATTGATCTGCAATTCACTCAACACTGAAATGAGTTTGTGGTCAGAATATCCCAATGGAGACCTGTATAAATTTTTGTATTGGTTGTTAGGTATAGATTCAGAAGACTGGCATGTTCTCCATCACAGTCAGGAATTCTGGTTGGCTCATTTATAATCTGAGCGAGTCCACTGCTTATTGCATTAGCCTCAGCTTCGCGTCCTTGTTTGTCGTTGATATTTGAAAATTTGAGCCATTCTATATTGTGGACCTTGAATTCATCGAATATAGAAATTTCATCACTGGGATGATTGATTTGCAGAAAGTGAATGCAGGTGGAGAGAATAGTGAGGACACTATTCTCTCAACATAGGACAATACACAATATAGGAATATTGTGTATTGTTAGGTAGCCGATAAACGCAGCATATGAATTTGGTGATCTTCTGTGATATTACTTTGTACATCATATCATAAAAATTTCGGGGATCTAGCATTTCCTCTCGTTGACAGGAGATATCGCTTCTGATAGAAAAATATATTACGCAGTTACGTCTGAATCGGGAGTGAAAATCATAGCTGGGATATAGAAAATGGACGGGGTTTTTGAAGTTATGACTTTGATTTCTGTGCAAGAATATGAGGACTATTTGATTGCAGATGTTGGTGCTGAAATTAGTTTTAAAGTTGCTAGTGGGCCTCTTAGCAACTGCAGTTACCATGCTATTTTCCTGTGTACTGATGTTAGGAAGACCCTGCTGACTGTCAGAAATAGTTGTTTTCGAATAACTTCTGCAGGATGATGCCCTTGAATCAGCTCCCACTCGGAGATCCAATTGGAGAGCTATTTTACCTCCGAAGTATTTTGACCCTAGTAGCGCCATCATAAATTTTTCCTTATATTTTCACCCTCGAAACCGGCAACAGTGGCACAGCAACGAAACGTTAGCCCGAAAGCAACTTCCACGCTGCCTAAACCGATGCGTCTACCATCTAGAAGTTACCACTTCAAAAATTGGGTTAGATTACAAAAGTTGCTAGAAGGATTTTTTCATATGAAATAACTTGGAGTAATGTGATGTTCGATAACGTGACGTCTCATCAGTTAGTTACCTTCATTTTTCAACTCTCCATAATGAGTTCACAAATGATGGTGATTCTGAGGACAATAGTAGAATCTCGGCTTCAAGGGACAATATGATTCTCATCATTTGAAAAAGAAATATAATTTGAGTATATAATTAATAATACCGTTAATGTGTACAAAGTGATCAAGACCATTCGAGAGCAGCTTTCTCATCCAGAAGTTGACAAATTTAGCTCATTCACAAATAACTAACGTCATTCATTACTAAATTAAACTAAATTAGTTTTTGAAAATAGCTTTTGGTAATGAAGTTTATCGACTTGATTAGGAATGTAATAAAAGAAGAAAGGTGTTACTCGATAAGATTGTATTAAAGGAATTCCATCCACTACTGAATCATTTGTTTTTCCATAACATATCGTGACACATTATTTGAAATTGTTGAAGGAAGTTAGGATTTTCTCTCGTTTTAAATCTCTTTGAAATTTATTTTTTCACTAATTGATACAGTTTATTGTATTATTTTCACTATAAAACTTTCTCAGGCATGAACTTAGTTTATTCTTGAGAAAGCTATTGTATAGTGAAATACGTGTCGTGGTTTTTGTAAAACACTTTATAGTGAAAATCATACAATAAACTGTATCACTTAGTTTTAACATGGATTCCCAAGTTCAAGTTTCAAGAATACCTCCCAGTGGAAAAAATGTATTTTAATTTTTATCTAAAGTTTGCATGAAGTAAATGTTGATCTTGCTATCAATAAATTCAATATTTTCAGGCTTCCAATAATTTACAAATTACACCTAATTAAGCCAAGTGAAAAAGTTGTCACTGAAAATAACCTTTTGATCATGAAAACATACAACAAAGCAGAATACAGCTAGCGAAATCTACTCAAATGAATCCGATTGAATACAAAAAACCACTCAATAAACGAATAATCCGCCATTCACATTTGGACATGAAATTGATTATTGTTAGACAAAATATCATTTTTCCTATCAATGTTAGTCCAAAAAGAAAAACTCATGCAAACCAGGCCCGTCACTCGATTACACTGATACAAATGGAGAGGAAATTTCATCCCGAAATGTAGGTACTCAGTACTCATGCACCTAAACTGAGAGAGAAAGAGAGAGAGAGAGAGAGAGAATTTGAAATTATATGTATTATGTACCTAGTCGCAACGAATCATGATTAATACTGTTATGGTTTTATTACTAATATTATATTTGTTTTTATGTGTACATCTCTGATAACGTTAATCCCTGGAAGGCATGTACATTTCATAGTATCACAAGCAGAATAATCAAATAATAAAATCATAAATCAAACTGGCCGGACTGTTATCTGAAGTGTAAGTTTATTGACATTCGAGTGAATTCAGCAAAATTCGAGATTATAATAATGATGGTAATGATAAAAATGCTGGCGCCACAACCCAAATGTGTCGGGACTTAAGAGACAGGGCTAGACCAGCCAACGATAATAACACTATTATTCATCCTAATTGACCATAAGAGTAAGACGATAGTCGTCGCAGAGTTTTCAGCTTCGTGTGATGCGAATATTGTCCGAGAAGTGAAAGAAAAAGGATGGAATATCTGGATTTTATCTTCAAGCTCTGCAGATTTCAAATAGACCACTCGGTCGGTACGACGTGAGTGTTTTGTTCACTCACTCGAATCAACCGAGATGTTGGTCGGTGGTTCAAGCCCCAGGCGGAACGATCGATTTTTACTTGCTATCGGCAAACCCGTGTAAGGAGTCACACGTTAAAAGGTGATACCTCGTTAGTCCTCAGCTCGCACAAGTTTCGACTTCTTAGGATTGTCGTTCGTAGGCAGATGATTAATGGAAAAATAGATTTTAAACAGATTTTTTTAGAAAAGGGATGAAATCAAGGTATCAGGTTGTTTCGAATGTTTTGTTTGTGTTGTGGTGTATACTGATAAATAGAGAATTTTGTACTTTACTCATTATTACCTGTTAGAAATGGGAAACCTTGGGTGTGATACGAATGCAAAATATACTGATTAAACAATTCAAAAATTATTTTTCACGATTATAAAAAAGTCTCTGTCATAACAACTTATTCTCATGACAACCGTTCCAATGATAGTCTGTATAGAGGACGAACAATTTTCATTTCCAACATTCTCTCACCTTTTACAAATTTTCAAAGCAAAAAATTAGAATTCCTCCTGATATCTCTTCTTCTTCTTCTTTTGTATTTCTTTCAGTAGTCTGATTTTCATGTTTCCCGGACTTTGGTTGGGGTTGATTTAGATGAAGATTCAAAAAAGTTGATAACAATTTCTACACATAGGGGGTTGTACCGTTACAATAGAGCACCTTTTGGGATCGCAAGTATACCTGCTAAATTTCAAAAAATGTTAGAATCATTACTGCAGGGTTTGAACGGAGTCGTTTGTTTTTTAGATGACATTCTTATTACAGGTAAAGATAAAAAGGAACACGCAAGACGTTTGGAAGAAGTATTTTCTCGATTACAGGGGGCAGGTTTGAAACTTTCTTTAGAAAAGTGTAGTTTCTTCAAAAATAAAATAACCTATTTAGGATACGATATTGATAAGCACGGGTTGCATACATCACAATCGAAAGTACATGCCATTGTTCATGCACCAGTACTGCACGACGTTACTTCTTTAAAATCATTTTTAGGGTTGATAAATTATTATGGTAAGTTTATTAGAGATCTTTCGACATTATTGCATCCTTTGTACAATTTGTTGAAAGCAAAAGTTAAGTGGGACTGGTCCATGGATTGTCAAACGGCTTTCGAAGAAGTCAAGAAAATTTTATCTGCTTCACCTGTTTTAGTGCATTACAACCCGGAGCTACCATTAAGGTTGGTTACAGACGCTAGTGAATACGGGGTAGGTGCTTTGCTAGCACACATAACTCCAGACGGTAAAGAAAAAGTAATATGTTATGCTTCACGAATTTTATCAGAACGAGAACGTAAATTCTGTACTCTTGAGAAGGAAGGACTAGCAGTAATTTTTGGATTAATCAAGTTTCATACTTTTTTATTTGGTAGACATTTTACATTGGTGACGGACAACAAGCCTCTTTCATATATTTTTAACCCAAATAAAAGTATTCCGCAATTCTCTGCAAATAGATTACGTAGATGGGCGATAATACTTTTCAGTTATCAATATGATGTTGAAGTAGTCAAATCGGAAAATAATCCCGCCGACATGTCTCGTTCACCTCAAACATTAAAATAACTGTAGGAAACATAGATCTAAATTAAGGCCATCAATTTTCAAAGAATGAACATTTTCCTATAGATTTTGAGGTGGTCCGGGAAGCCACGGTCAGGAACGATTTATCAAAAACATTTCAAATTTTGTTAAGTATGGTTGGCCGTCAGGATCTCACAAGTGGGGCAAAGATGAAAATATTCGCAGTTTTAATAAAATAAGGAATGAGTTAACCATTGTGTCAAAATGTTTCATGTGGAATAATGGAATTGTAATCCCTTATGAATTTCGTGGTGAATTCCTGGAAAGTTTGCATCGGAGTCACATGGGTGTAGTAAATTTGAGTGATTTGCAAAACTTGCGAAAATTGTTTAGTAAACAAAAAATCGCCTGAGAAATCAATTTTGAACCCGTGGCCATGGCCTAATCAACCATTAAGCAGATTACACTTGGATTTTTAGGACCTTTTAAGAATAAGAATTTTTGGATAATTTTATGTGCTCACAGTAAGTGGATAGAATTATTCCCAATGACTCTCATTACTACATTAACCATTGAAGTTCTCAGAACATGTTTTGCAAAATATGGACTACCGTGTTATGCCGATGGATATAGGCCGAGGCCGCATATGCTGGACATACTGATATCAAGTGCTTTAGAGTCTCGAGCGCTTCGCGGCAGGCCCTGCACCTAATGTCAGGATTCGAAAAACTGGCGAAAATTGTTTAGTAGATAAGAAATCTCCTGAGAAATCGATTTTGAACCTGTGTTACTGGCCTAATCAACCATTAAGCAGGTTACACTTGGATTTTGTAGGACCTTTCGAAAATAAGAATGTTTTGATAATTTTATGTGTCATAATAATGAGTGGATAGAAGTATTTCCAATGATTTCCATCACTTCGACATTAACCATTAAAGTTTTCAGAACATGTTTTACAAAATATGGACTACCGGAACAATTAGCAATTATTTATTTTCGTTCAGTAGAGTTTGAGAACTTTTTATCAAAATACACACAACACCGTCATTTAGTTAAAATGACATTAAAAATCCAATGGGGAAGTACAATAATCTAAAGATAAATATGGCTTCAACAATTTTTCATTTGACTATCGTTCAACTCCACACTGTACTACAAAATTAACACCAGCAAAATTATTTCTGGGGAGAGAGTTACGCACTCTTTTTAATTTGTTATTACCGCATGATCAATCAGATTCCATCTCAGAAGCTCAAAATAGCCAATAATAAAATTATAAAGATAATAGATTTCTTTATTTCAAAACTGGTGAATCAGTGACAGTGCGCGATTATAGAAAACCAAATGCGATTGAATGGATTGAAGCAATTATTTTTAAGCGGTATATATTGTAATTATACCTGCTTTAGAAAATAATCAATGGAAACGTCACTTGAATCAATTGAAAAAATTTCATGTTGTAGTATCAAATTTATTTGACCGATGTGAATCAGTTGTTGTATCACAAAATGGAGCAAATGATGTGTTATACCCAGATATGTTCCAATCATCTGATATTGTGACAAATGATGAAACATCGGAAATAAAAAATACTAGACCTAAGCGGGTGGTAAAACCTCCAGAACGTTCAGAATATAAGAAGTTTTTTTATTCATTCACATATTTTAAGGGATGAGTGAAGATTGTTTTTAGGGAGAAGATATGTTTTTTTATTTTTATTACACACTGTACAAGGCAGCGTACTTGTAAGGATTCGAGGTCATTTTATATATTTCAAACTGTTTTTGTGTTTAAGAGTCAGTTGAAAATAAAGGCTTGTGTTAGATATTTTGACTATCGTTTTTGTTGTTGTGATTTCCTTCAAATTAAGGACAATATATCACATTGCTCGTTCGTATTTTTTGGCCACTTTCTCCTGTTTCATAATTGCTTCGAAAATTGCAAAGAACACTGGCACAAGTGTGCTATATCTTAGTAGTACTACTTCTGAGGAGGACAGAATATAAATTGACGAGAAGTAAATATTTTTTGAGAAAAATTGAAATTCACCTAATTTTTCTATCAGACTTCATACATAGAAAGACATCTTATATTAAAAATAAATTTGGCGATAGTTATCCAGAAATATATTTCCGAAGTAATGAAAGTACATAAAAATACGTTTGACCAAATTCTTATAAGGATCAATCTGAACAATTGAATGTTCGTGAACCAAAATCTCACAAAAATACCTCTCACTACAACCGCATTACTATCATGATTCATATCAGCACTGGAACGATTTCCATCCATTTTCAGAATTAGCATAAAATTTCACAGCATTCCACACCATTCACGAACATCTATCAGATAACTGTTCTCCGTTCGGAGTTTCGTAGTTCACTACTTCACGATCCGAACTCTCTTCTATCACGAAAGAGCAATCAAAGTTTCGGCTTCGAATGAATATCAAACACTGAAACTTCAGCTGAATAGTGAGGCAGCAAATATCCCCTACCCTTGTTTCATTAAGAGGGTGACATCTGTTAATAAATGTGGATATTGGAAGTGCATTTTCCCCCGTTTCTTCGGTTAATTAAGTGCAAATCAGAATGTTTCTGCAGTGGCAGGTTCAATATTTTTTCATGGGAACATTTTATAACTTTTTTCATGGAACTATGAAAGTATTAGAGCGAGAGCCGGTGAATGCCAGACCGATGGTTTTTCGAAGTTTTTCTTTGCATAGCCCAACATAGGTAGATGACGATGGGCTACTTTCATTGTGGTTTTGATAGGCGAAATAGAAGTGAAAACACCTACATGGATACCCTAGAATATATGTTCATGATTATTATAAGTTTCATTTATTCAAATCTTTCATTTTGTTTGTTCTTTTTATTTTTATGGCATATGAGAATCTTTATCATGAGTGGGAGTAATCAAAAGTTTCATTTCTTTTTTTCAATATATTTATTTGAATGTTCACTCTCACTAGCAGTTGAGGTGACATCTACACCCCGCTACGAAAAACAGACAGACATGCGATAGATGGCAGTGTGTTCGATCGCAAGAATAAATCCTCTCTTTACACAAATACGCAATAGTTTTTTTCGCTGTTTCAATGGTTATTGGAGTTTGCTGGGAGACCGAGATCTGCATAACCATCAGGTGTGTGTCTCTCTCAACTGCGTAATATTACAAATCAAATTATCTTGAAGAACAATTTGTTCAGGCCAGTATACCTACACTGTCGATTACTACCTGGTTGGTAACACGAAGGGCGTTGGACTATATACATCAAGTATCAGTGCAGGATTCTTCATTGAAATTATTCCTGCATATGTTGTTGGCGACACAACTGACGCCATAGATTTTCTATTATTGGAACACACTTGCAGACAGTTTCGACGACAACGATCATCCGCATGTTTCAAAAATTAGCGTCAAAAGATTGAACGATTTGAACATCGAAGTCTTGCCTCAATCAACACACTTCCCAGACCTCCCGCCAATCAACTATCATCTCCTCAAGTATTTCGATAACTTTGTCACTGATATAACTTTCGTTAATCAGGTCCATTCAAAAACGGCCTTTATCGAATCACGAGCACCCATAAATTATGCTGACGGTACTCATCAACTTGTGTAACATTAGCAATCGTGCACTGATGAAAATTGAATTCAGGGAGGTATTACAGTTAAAATTAAACTCATAGAATGAGACAAAACTTCTGAAACGACCTGAAATTTGGGGAACTATGAGAAGCTGTTTCCTTGTCAGTCGGAAAGTTTTGACACTTTCACACCGTCAGTAGCACACCGTCAGCGCTCATGGAAATCCTTCTAGATCTAGATCTAGAGAGTAATTGG
>WOGP01003230.1:1854-15500 GCA_015342065.1 Leptinotarsa undecemlineata
ATATCGATCATAATAATTACTAAGTTACAATTTGGTAAAATGAATGAATATTATAATATAATAAAATAAAATAGAAAAAAAAACTATACCAGAAAATAAAAAATTCTCCATGAAATACTGAGATGCAGTGTCAACAATATATTCTAGGTAATCAAAATTGATATCATACTAATTTTAAATTAAATTGAAATTATTGCAAATGCAAAAGATAGGTGACTTGAGATACAAATTGATTCTGGCCAGTCGGCAGTAAAAAGTTTTTGTACTTCTTGGTCTAAAATGAGGCACAAAGAAATTCAAGATAACACCTCCATAGCATCCACATTGTTGTGCAGTAATTTATACAGAAAAATTATTCCAGCAAGTTTTCTGTGTAATTCAAGACTTTCAGTATTGAATATTATGGTTCATATGGAATACCTCTATCAGGATAGATACCATAAGATTTGAAGTAAATAAACTTCAGGAAATGACGTTGAACTTTTTCAATTAATGAATTATAGCAATTGTGGAATTGAGACCATAGAACAGAGCTATATTCTAATTTTGACCTTATGCTACATAAAGAGTCAATAGAGCACATATGTTTGAAAAAGATCTACAATTGCGAAATATGAAGCCAAAAACTCCCAATCTTTCACTTACTTTAGATCTAATGTGGTTGGAAAAAGACAAATTTTGATCAAAGTATACACCAATATCTTTAATTGAGTTACTTCGTGACAGTGAAATGGTATCTACTCGACAATTGTTCTGGATGACTGACATTTCCCTACTACAAGACACTACTTCACATTTGGATGCATTGAGATATAGTTTGTTTACTTCACACCAAGTTTGTATATTTTCTAACTGTCGTTGCAATTTATTACAGTCTTCGATAGTTTCGACAGGTAGATATACTTTCAAACCATCTGCAAAAAATATCTTATTACAATCGACATAATACCTGAGGCCATTAATAAATAATATAAAGAGAAGTGGTCCAAGATTCGACCCCTGAGGTCTCCAGAAGAAGGATTGTAATGAAAAGATTCATAGCCGTTATGAGATACAAACTGTTCGCGTTGAAGTAAGTAGGATTCAATAAAAAGTACTGCTGAATTATGGAAACCAAATTGTTGGAGTTTTTGTAGAAGGATCATGTGATTAGTTAGATCAAAAGTTTTAGCGTCTATAGGATTTTCCAGTAGTGCTTGTGTTGTGCCAACAAAAACAGGCTGCTGCCGACGAAAACATAATTTGGCTACGAATTGGTCCCGCATCCACCGTATTCACACGCGAATTTTTCCTGTTCTCAAGCTTCAAGAAAATGCTAGTTAGAAAAAGATTCAGCCCAGATGAAGGGCTAATCATCAAAACTGGGACCAGCTTTGAAGCTGAAGACAAATCGTATCGCCCTGAAGGCAACTATATTGAGTAATGTTTCCAAATTCATTAACCTGTTAACTTTTCAAATCAACTGGTCATTCCTAGTATGCGAAATAAAGCAACTTAAATGTTGAAATTTGAATATTCTCCACAAGTTCTGGTACTTTCATGTGGGTTCACTTGAAAGCAACGATCGAACAACTAGGAACTTTTCTCTCTTCTATTTCAAGGCCACGTGAAGTTGGTCACACCAGTTCATATCAAACCAAGCGACGACGGTCCATTTAATTATACACCTAATCAACTGACTTTCAATCTGTTTCACGTTTTATCCTCCAAGTATTACTTAGAACAATGTCCATGTATCAGTGCGAGTTATCAAGAATAACCCGGCAGCAGCAAGAGGATAATAAGGCGGCGTGGAAGAGAAGGGAGGTGAGCAGAGGCAAATAATTATTAGTAAGACTGCAGGAGAAACGTGCTAGATAAAGCAATTAAGTAATTGATAAACAACCCCTTCTCGTGTACGGCGCGAAGAGTATTCCGTAGAGCTGCGCTTCGCCAGGGCCGTCATTGAGTGAATTTTTCAAGGCCGGGTGCCGGCAACAAGTAATGAGTCGATATTTTGTTTGAGGGCTAAATAAATCGGGTCAGGACATGTTCTTCGCAGATCTTCATTCATAAAGATTGAGTGTTGTTGTCCTTTTGTGCAGAGGATAGACTCACGTTTGCCTCAAAAAGAGCTGGTAGGCTTGATGTCCTCTTCTGTGGTGGTAGTGGGTCCAGCTACGCGGTGGATATCTGTATCACCCTCCACTTCGATGACCACCTGGATCCCTTCACCTTTTGTTTCGGTTTGACTACCTCTCAGCTGTTCCTTTTCCGCTTTATTGATCTTAGAATTTATCCTTCGAGCTAATCTGGGATAGTAATGGAGGAGGGGGATAGTCCCCGATAGATACAGGAATTCTTCCAGGTCCAGCTTCGCGGTGGATATCTGCTGCAAATACTTGCATTGGGTATCACCCTCCACTTGGATGACCACCTAGACCCCATCACCTTTTGTTTCAGCCTACCTCTGTTAATTTTCGGCTTTATTGATCATGGAATTCATCCTTCGAACTAATCTGGGATAGTATTGGAGGAGGGGGATAGTCCCCGATAGATATAGGGATTCTTCTTCTACATCTGATCCCAGTGAAGATTCCCAAAACGGTAAGGAGTTAGGCAGCGTCTTCTTTTAGTTCCTCTTCCTAGTTGGTATTGATGTCCTGGAAGAGGATTTGTCAAGCTTCGTCTAAAGGTCTAGTGTCATTAACGATGGACTTCAAGTTGATTCCATTCAAAAAGCAGTACCCAAGAAACGAAAATAAACGATAGTGTTTTACAAAATGATGGATATATTTCGGGTGTACTCAAAAGGAACGTTTTCGGACCCTTCCATTTGTAATGTACATGAATGATCGTAATGAGGCTTTAAAAAGTTGCTTTGTGAATATTTTCTTCCACTACACCCTTATGAAAGGGATTATCGAGGAATTGTAAGTACTCTTAATAATGAGTTGAACAAATGATTCAGTTGGTTGCGTTGAAATAAGTTGGAGTTGAATTCTTCCTGAGCTAAATGTATGGATTATGAGTCTGTTTCCAATCGAACTTGGTTCGACTGAAATGAATACACTGAATTCGTAAAATGTATGTAGGCTTCTGCTGGTCATATCTCAAAAGAAGTGGATACATTTTCGAAAGCAAGAGAGCAGTAGAAAAAAATCCAAAGCTCTTTTCAGACAGGTATCATTCGACTCCATTCTTTTTTATGAAGAGTTGGGGATGAGGACTTCTTGATTATTTTCATTTCTGACTGTTTTACAATGGTGGATGCTAGAGCATAGAGCATTAGAAGGGTCGTAACTCTTTTTATGACAATAATTGTCTCGCTCCTCAAAATAACCATAAACTGCCGACATCACTGAGCAATTTTGTCCAGTTTAGGGACAGAAAATAATCCGAGAGGGCTAAGTCTGGCGAAAAGTTCACATGAGGTAGCAATTAAAACTTAAATTCATCACAACTGTCTCATGTCCAAATTTCCAGATAATATACAATTCACTGCACTTTTTGAATATAATAACCCATTAATCCGTGAATATGTACATACACAAAAATAAAGTCAAGTTAACATCCATCAACCACCGTTATGGCACTCGAATAATAATTGAAAACAGAAGATCCGACCTGTGAAAAGACAGACGGTTAACGCTCAGCAAAATATCTTGCACCAAGAATATACAATTTACTATCAGAAAACCTCAAATCTATCGAATATTACATATCTTTTGAATACTATGTAAAACAATGGATCGGCGCCATAGATAGGAATATATTCAATAACCTCATAGACCTGAAATTTCTACAATGAACAGTTACACGTGAATTCACTCAAATACGACATTTATCAGAATATGACAACCCATCTATGAAAGTAAAAAGCCAAAACTCTACCTTGACAAAACAAAAAAAAAACGAACGAACTGAACATTTATGAAATTAGTTCGATATTACCTATGTAATTATTTTGATATGTAATTATTGTCCTAGTGTTGATGATAATTATATGTATTTCTGTTCTATTTTATACCATATTGATATAACTATCTAAATCACGCACAAGCTTTTCAAGCTTCAGTGATCTTTCATGTCTATTTTCAAAGTTGGAGAGGATTTTTTTTTTCCTGTATTTTGTAACTTTTTGAAGATAAACATTGTTATTAATATTATTATACCAACAGTTGCTCATAATCATCTAGATACTGTTATTATACAGGGTGTACCTGAATGAGTGTTAAACAATTGAGGAGGTGATTCCCCATCGAAAAAAAGGAACTTCATTGGATCATCCTTTATTAAGATACAGCCCCTTGAAGGTGGTACATAAAATTTTAATAACAATTTTCTTCACAAGCACTGAAACAGTTACAATACTGAAATTAACTTGACATTTTGTAATAGCAAAAATACACTTAGTCAGTAATCTATTTGGTTTACCCTATGGTTGTAAGGGATGGAAAACGCAACCTCTAAAATGTTTTTCTAATATAACTTTTCGTCTTCTTATTTGTTCACCATTTGAAAATTTATTTCCTATAGCCTGTTTCATTTTAAACAAAAAATGTCTCTTGGGTTTTTTGTCCAAAATAAATCAGTTCGCAGCATAAAATTATTTCACGAAGAACTACAGAGATATATCGTCATAAATGCAAACTGGATACATTGTTATTTTGTAGTTAGTACCGACATTAAACGATTAAAGAATAATAAACAAAACCAATTTATTATTAACAAAACACACAACATGTAGAAATCATAGTAAATGTTCATTATGTCTACCTTCAGACATTACGCATGCCTCTAGATGTCAGCGCATTGAGCCACGTATTCGCTCATATATTCCTGTAGTCTCTCTGATTACCCTGCACGCATCGATGATATGGTTTTTCAAGTCCTCTACATCACGAACATGAGTGCGATAAACAAAATGCTGTAAATGTCCCCAAATAGAGAAACTGAGAGGATTGTGATCCAGAGATCGAGCGGGCCAGTCCTGCGTTCCTCCTCAACCTATCCACTGATTTGCATATGTTTCGGTTAAAGGCTGACGTGCTACTTGACTGAAATAGACGGGAGCCCCATCGTGCATAAAAAACACATACCTTCTGACGTCCAAAGGAACTTCCTCCAGCAGTACTGCATGCACTTCGCTTGAAAATTGGACGAATGCCTCACCATTTAATCGAGGAGGTAGAAAATGAGACCCAATTAAATCATCCTCAATAATTTCGAGCCAAATGTTAAGAGAAAACTATTCTTGATGATTAGTTTCGACAATAGCGTGAGGCTTTTCATCAGACCATATGTGGTAATTATGAAAATTAATAATCATGTCCCGAGAAAAACTACATTCGTCTGTGTATTATACCGTCTTCAGAAAGTTACAATTTTTTATAATCATTTCCGGCATTCGATTGCAAAATTAAAGATGGTTCGGAAAGTCTCGCAGTAACAGTGTCTGTACTCGTTGCTGATATTAAGGGTACAAGAGTTGTTCCTTTAAAATTCGAAATACTGTCATATGATCAACATTTAGCTGGAAAGCAATCTTTCTGGTACTGGTAGTAGGTTGTTCTTCAATCAAATTAAATACTGCCTTCTCAAGCTGTGGTGTTCGTACTTCTCGATGGCGACCACAATCCTGCGTTCTTTTGTAGAATGAATCATATTCTAGTAATCGTTGATGAAGTCAAATATTCTATGTTAAGGATGCTGCCGTTGAGGATACATTTCAGTATATTTTCTAGAAGCTTCTAACCCATTCCCCTGCGACAGACCGTAAACGTAATGCTTATCACCATTTCCTCATTTGTGTATGCCATTTTAATAACAAGTGAATTTTTAAAGTAACAAATTAAGAACAGAACAGCAACACACAATTAGTATTAATTCAATTTCGAAAATTCACAAAATGACGACTGCGTCATACAAATTTAATTGTCACTATCGCTAATAGCGAGCTACTAGATAGATTAGTTTCGTATTTTCGCATTTATGACGATGTATCTCTGTAGTTGTTCGTAAAATAATTATTTGCTGCGAACTGGTTTATTTTGAGCAAAAAACCCAGGAGACATTTTTTGTTTAGAATGAAACATGCTATCGGAAATAAATTTTTAAATGGTAAACAAATAGTAAGACAGAAAGTTACATTGGAAATAAATTCAAGGGGTTGCGTTTTCCACCCCTTACGACCATGGGGTAAACCAAATGAATTTCTGGCTAAGTATCTTTTTGGTTGTACAAAACGTTAGGTTAATTTCAATATTTTAACTTTTTCAGTTCTTGTGAAAAAAATGTTTATACAAATTTCATGTACCCCTTTTAAGGGGCTGTATCTTAACAAGGGATGCTCCAATGAAATTCCTTCATATGAAAGATCCTATCTTTTTTTCAATGAGGAATCACTTCCTCAAATGTTTCACACGTATTTAGTTACACCCTGTGTAACTAAATAAATGTTATTGTTCTGTAAATTTACATTCGTGTTTCACACATTTACATTATCATTATCATACATAATTATTGCTATTACTACTAATCACACCATAACTCTAGAAACTTTCGCATGTTTTTCCGTTCCGCAGGTCTTTATTTCAAGATGAGCCTCATTTCTTTAATGACCAGATCGCTTCCGTCAAGAAACATAACCTCATCCCCCTCAAAATCGACTGAATCCATCTCGCCACAATATTCCTTCGCCTAATGCGCCTCTGTCGGCCGGGCACCGTATCGAAGTAGGTTTCGGGTTTGGAAACAGAAGTACAAACTGTATAAACTTTGTATCAAGTCCCAAAGTCCTGCCTCGCCTGGTTTAACGCCACAGGCCGTATTGATCTCCAACGAGATTACATCTTCTTTGACACTACGTGAAGCATCGCCCTCTTTGTCGCTCTCAACGTGAAAACCAGCGGGAAATGGCCACAAGCGCACCAAGCAGGGAAGCCGGTGGTGGCAAATAATTGCTCACTTCTGGAAAGGATTGTGCTCCGTGTATTCGGTTTGGATTTTATACCGGTCTTCGGGGTGGCAACGGTTGTTTGTGGAACTGATTCGGGGCAGGAAATGATAAATAAATATATGAATTGAAGGGGTGATTAGGAGAAAAAGAAATATAACAATGATATGTTTATTCTCCATAGGTTGACATTCGTGAATAGAGAAAATTCAAATAATGGGAGAATATAAAAAATCAAAATTAGAATACAAAAAACGGAAAACAATCATAATAACGAGTTTTCAATGGCTCTTGAAATGAACTGTTTGCTGGCAAGGGGTAAATTACATTGTTTGAACACTTTATTGAACAACTCACATATTATTAGGCTGTTTGAAGACGGTTGACGAAGAGCAGAATCGACGTGGACAGCCTCTACACCAACGTTTCTGTCACAGAAGCACTTCAATTCATACAGAGGAAGCTATCCGAAGATTGGGAGCTGAAAGATAGAACAAACTCACCCATACAAGTAATCACGTAATGGGGAATGTTCCTCAATTTGGGTTATTACAGCAAATGCAAGTTTGAACAAGTCGAGTTCGATTCACGAGTTTTACAAATTCACTTCGAAAAGCATTCAAATTGATGTTTCAAATTTTGGATTTCAATTTTTAAAGGGATTTGTTTCTAATTCACATATTTAAGGCACACAATTAAGGCAAAATATAAATTATAGTTCAATACCACCTCCACAAGCCACATGAACAACAATTGTTTTCTTATTGATTTATATAGAGGTAGATAGGTTAGGTGCACAAAATGTCATATGTCACAGAATGTCTTGGAACTCAGAACATAAGTAAACAGAACAGCAGGCCTCTGAAATATGTCATCTTTATTTGTCTCATACAGGTAACAAATTCATTGTCCCTTATTAGCTATAACCGATGTTGCCAAATGGTGAAATAGAAGCGAATCTCTTTAAATGTTGAATGCATTATTTCATTCCTCTCTTTTGAGTTGATTGTTTTAGAGCTCTTTTATGAAAACTACTTGATTTTCGTCAGGAGGAATATTCCCCATTACTAGGATGCTGTGTACAAAAATGCTACTTTCAACTGAAGGACAAATTCTTTACGCAAGATGAAGGACTGCCTATGGGATCGCCACTTTCACCAGTTATAGCCAAAATATATATGCAGTGGTTTGAAACTCAGGCCATTGAAGAAGCCCCGAGTCTGATTGAGATTCGTGGACGACACCTTCATAATATGGATCCATGGGAATGCAGAACTAGAAACTTTTTTGAAGCACACCAACAACGTAAGTCCTTTCATCTTTTTCACAATGGAGAAGGAAGTCCATAGTGAATTGCGTTTCTTAGACGTATTGGTGAAGAGGACCGACACTAAATGAAAAACATCTGTATACCGAAAACCCGTTCACACGGGACAGTATCTGATTCAGGAATTCAACCATTATCAATCGACTAAGAGAGAAATCATTAACACTCTAGTGGACCGTGCTCAAGGGCTCTGTATCACAAAGGAATGATGGTGGAACCGACTTCAGCTAGAAAACAGCAAGAGCCTCACAAGGTAGAGAAGCCGCCACAACCAGTACTTGTAATTCCGTACATCAGCGCATTGCCGAAAAGGATAACAAAAATTGGGACTGAGTATAACATCAGAACCTGCTTCAGATCTGAGAATACTATCCATAGCAGTCTCACAAAAACTAGGCCACCAAACGCAAACTGCGTTTCTAACAATAGCATTCACTGGATACCCTGCCCGTGCGGAGAGTCATACATCGGTGAAACTATAAGGTCATTGAAAGTTCGCATTGACGAGCACAAGAAATACACACAGTGAGGAGAAACCAACAAATCAGGAATAGCATAGCACGTTTAGACTCATCAACATAACATCAACATAACAACAATCGAAACGTCATGAAGTAACTTGGTTTGGAATCTTCTAATTTTTTTATTTTCATTTTTTGTTGATATCAAGTCGCAAAATCATGTTAGTTACACCTTTCATAATTCAAAAACGGCTGGACCACTTTTCAAGACTTTTGATTTAACAACCCGAATAGTAAATTGCGCTGGTCAGATCAATATAGTCCAAAGTCCCGATACATTCAAGAGGGCGCACCATCCCCCTCGACCTGAAGATAGCAATATTCAGGCGCTTTGGGAAGCCAAAGTATTCAATGTTGTTGAAGAAAACCCCATGCATTGGCTTATCCTTGCGTTTCCGTAGAAATGAGGTGATCTCTGTGGCTTTTATATTAGCTGTACAGGTGCCAACTCGGTGACAGAGTTGTGTTCAACTCGTTCTGTGTCGAAAACTGAACTGAGTTCAGCAGTTGCTACTGCAGCTGCCCTAAAGACAAATGCACCAATTCCTGCTCTCTCATGGTTACCGATCATGCAGAGAAGGGGATTCAAATTCCTGATGACTTTACAGGCTCCATCCAGAACCATTTTGTTATGTAGACCCTCCAAATTCGAAAGTCTATGGCCTCCTTGATATCGGGGAAAATATAACCGTGGAACAGACTATTTGGGATACAAACTGATGAGGATGCATCAGTTTTGCGTCTTCACGTCGCTCCGCCACAGTCCACTTCACAGCTTCAAATGGATCGGAGCTGGGAATAGGTAGATACAAAACCTGGGAAAAGAGCAAAATCTGAGTGAATTTTTCAAACGGGATAACGAGAAGGTGATGAAAATCAATCTTGATCATAAGCCAAAGCAGTAGGCAACGACAAAGGTCTTTTCACCCTTCCTATACAAAAATGAGGTGGACTTGGTGAAATATCATAAACCCGCCTATATCAGCTGTGGCAAATCCCAAAATAATCTCAATATAATATGTTTTATCCTGTCAGCGTTTCGCATTCATAATGATCATTCAGTACCTTTTAGTATTAGAAAACTGAGTATATATTCATTCATTCACTCGTAATTTTTTTCTCATAATAATAATAATGATAAATCGACTTTATTTGTCATCATAGATGGTCGTCAGTATAGATAACCAAAACATAGACATATTCCCTTTCAGCTTCTCAAAATTTATCAAGCTTGATTTGAATTCTTTTGGCAATTGGTTCTAGAGTTTAGCGACATTGTGAGAAAAACTGTGGGTGTGGATAGAACTAGAATGTTTGTATATTACTAGTAAATTTTTTTACGAGTACAAGAGTTTTTTAGATTCGAGAAGCTCAGTTTCTCAGAAAGTTATTGGTTTTTTTGCTAGCAGAATTTTGTAGGTTACTGTGGGAAAATGAAGTATTCTCATGTTTTAGAGTGGAAGCCAATCCGATTTACTTCATTTTGTGCGTAATGTGGTTATATTTACGACATCCGTATAAGTACCTTCTGCAGGAACTATTGAAAAACACTTTACCAACACAAGAACAATAAATCCCTAAGAAATTTCTTCTCAATCTCAAACCCTTCTTTGCTAAAGGGAAACGTGATCAGTCTATGGACAGGAATTTTATATGTTTGCAAAGATAAAGAGTCACATGTGCTGAGGGTCTATACTTGATATAACAGCTCGATTTTGGTGGAAAGAAAGTCAAGATTCAGATATATTTGCCTAAGGATATTATAGAACGCTTTGCTGATATGTTTCGGAAACCTCAATTAATTGTCAATTCCGGCAATCGATGACTTCAGGAAGGTTGTCATTATTTATCCAAATGTACATTTTTTCAATAGCTGGATTTCTGAAGACTTCTGAAATTATAAAAAGTACCTTTTTCCCATTAAGTTTCGAATTGTGAGCTGTGATTAGGTCATACAGTGGTAGTCTGTGTTGATGAGATTTTCAGACCGAGCTATATTCGACAAAGTGCAGGAAAATATATTTGGTTGTCGCCTACAAAATGGGGAGTTTAATTATTCGTTATGTATTTATGAAAATGAGATATATAAATACTGAACCACAAAGGACCTAAAATCGAACTCTGAAGTACCCCATACATTACGTTCCAAGATTCGGATCTATCACAATTATCACAGCGTCAGATAAGAATCCAGAATATTGAAGATTCTTGAAGAAAATAAAATGATCTAAAGAGTCGAAGGCATCTGTGGTGGTGAAAAGAATTTGCCGAAGTTTAGATTGTACACTGGAAATGACTTGCTATTTCAATATCGTTTCGAATAGTTTCAATGTGGTAGGCAGAATGCTAATCTGTATCAAGTCTGGGTATTCTGTAGGCAACATTCCAGAAGAGGATAGATCGAGGCGTATTTCCACGTTGGAGAAAAAGTACATCAATATTCATTATATAGATCACTGTTCATTATATAGGTAACTTATTGAATGAGTTAGGTTATGTTAGGTTATGTCCAAAGTGAGTGGGTCATTTCGACCTTTCACCGCAACCTGCTAGAGTTTATTGTTGCTCACACCAAGTTAAATTCGATCAAATAAACCCAACTACATAACAAACCGATGAGTTTTTATTGTGAGTGATTTTTCAGGTCAGATGGTGAGAGTACGGCTCTGCCGAACTCTAAAACCTGAATTGATTCCCAGGGGGGATGACACAAAGCATGTGCTCTGCTGTTTCATCATTTTCCAAACAGAGGCGACACATACTGCCTTCCAACAGTCCGAGTCTCTGCATATGCTGATTCAAATGACAGTGACCTTCTGTTTGGTATAAAGCTTCGAAGGGTAAATTGATGCTTTGGAATGAGTGTTTTCTGTAACAAATGAAGCAAGAAGAGGGAGATGTCATCAAATCCAATATTTGTACTTTTAATTTAACGGAAGTGTTTCAACACGATGTTATGATCTACAGAATGGAAGAAAATGTTTTTGAAATGGCCACCTGTTTTGTATCCATCCAAATGGGAATGTGTTGATCATTTTCAATCGTGTGGAAAATGTTTTGGCGGTATTTCTTCATTACTGTACTAATGTAAAATGCTCAAACGGTTTAATGAATTCGAGACGAGCTTTTTTTCTCCTTACGAATCGCATCAGTTGTATAGTTTTGAAACTTTTTGTAGTGATACCAATAAGCTAAATATTCAGACCTTCTGTATCTCTTAAAATCTTCATCTCGAATTAAGCACAACTGTTTGATTTGACAAGTTGATCAGTAGATAGATAGATAGATATTTATTTCACTACGGTATATAAAGGTACATTAGTAGCAAATCGGTGGTACAGCATGAAAATGAACTTCATAACGGAACATAACACAGTAACAGTAAGTTATAGAGAAAAAACATTATCAAATAAAAGATACTGAAAAATAATTGAATAAAATGTACATACAATTTCATAAAAAAGTAAACATAAAATAATAAACATAGTATATTATAAAACTTCTTCAAACACTCCGTACTATAAAAACTTCCACGATTCAGCTTGTATTTCTGCAAGTTCCATGGCTGGGAGCAGATTCTAACGGTTGTTGTCAGAGCACAGGATCGATGTGTCGTCTGCATAAATGAGACATGGGTAAGGTAATAAATCATAGAAGAGATCGTAGATATACATTATGAAAAGAAGACACCCCAGCACAGACCCTTGAGGAACTCCGTGCTCAATCAGCTGTAAATCAGATATTATGTTGCCTAGATCAACGAGCTGTTTTCTATTTATTAAATACGATGAAAACAGTGGAAGTGCTACACCTCTGACTCCATATTCTTCCAGTTTATGTAACAAATTTGTATGAGAAACGCAGTCGAATGCTTTACTCAAATCACAAAGTGTTACAGCACTGTGATGACCCCTTTTCAAAACCATCAACTATATCCCTCACAACCCGAGCTACTGCTTGAAGAGTCGAGAAGGACTTTCGGTAAAAGTATTGGTTAATGTTCAGAAGATTGTTTCCTTCAAAATAGATGTGTTACCTTTTTTTTAGGATTATCTCGAAAATTTTTCCAACTCATTAGTCATTCAACAAATCGAGTGTCACCAATAATTTAATTTTTTACTGAGAATTATTGGATCAGATATCAAAACTTCCTATGAATTACAGGGAAATCAACATTTATTTCAATCGGCTACAAACTTTCCATGTCTAGAATATCAATAGAATCCAGGAAAGCGTACGCGCGCCTCTGTTTCTATCCTCATCGCAGAATTGTGGAACCCTTCGAGGGTTATCTTTAGGAGAAAAGAGAAGGAGCAAGAGAGAAAGAGAAGATAAGCAGGCGTGCGGATTCCAATTTGTATTGAATGAAGCCGAACTCAAGTGTAAGTTTGACAGCCATTTGTGTATTCATCTTTGATCTTTGGTTAACAATCCGGGTGAAATTCACTGAGGATGTACCCAAAACCCGTAATTTAATGGATCTGAGCTTAGTTAGATAATATGGTTCGTCTCTGAGGACTTCATTTCCTTTAACGATCGTTTGAATGGGAGAAACGCAATCTTTGATTAGTAGTTCGGAGTGGGTATTTTTGTATTTGGTTTTCGTTTGACGTTTGAGTTGATTATCGTTTTAAAAGGAATATTAAAAATAAAATATAGCTACGTCACAGTATAGATGGTTTTACAGTAATATTAAGTATATAAATACGCAACACTATACAGGCTGATTCACGGTGGATGGCACATTAGACGTTTCTGGTGAAACAGACAACGGATCACTTTGAAAATTTAATGGAGGGCATATTCGGACATTCTCTAGCCAACTAAAATATTTTCGACAATGCGGTGTTGCCGCTTCTAT
>WOGP01003231.1:0-15500 GCA_015342065.1 Leptinotarsa undecemlineata
ATTTTATCCGTTTTTCCTCCTCTCTTCTGACGATATTCGTCTCGCCAGGAGCTGAAAACTCCACGACAAATATCGTTTTGGTCTGGTGGTCGAGAAGGACTACATCAGACTACATCATTCTGAGAATACAGACCTATCATTATTGTTATTATTATTATAGATATATGTCAAACTATGCTGCGTATTTCTTTGTAGTTCAGTTGAATACACCTTGAACTACATCTCACTCTTTCATTTACGGAACAATTTCTTAAGGATTTAATCAGCAGTAGATGTGCATCAACGTTATGCATTTTCAACCTAATTTTTATCTTACAGCTGTAGAGTTGTTCAGTTATCAAAGTTTGTTGAAATATAATCATCGTAGCTAATATGCAGTGTTTTGCGTGGTTGATCAAATGCAGAACCTAGAACGTAACCATGTTGAATCGATATTGAGTTTTCATGTTCCTGGAAATCAGAACGCTAAATGAAGTTTCATACATTGTTATAAGCGTAAACTAATCAAAACTTTTAATGAATCGGTCTGGAACGCGTAGCTCTATTTTGTCCAAGTTTGGCAACCATGTTACTGGGAAAATTGTAGAGAGAGCTCTTTATATTTAGCTTAATTGGTCTATTTCCAGGGGAATTTTCAGAGTTCCAGAACAAAATGGAATATTCATTATATGTAAATCTGAACGGGTCCGGGATTTACCGGTTAATTAGAAGACATACGCTGGAGCATTCTGAAATGAATGTTTTTTGTTGTTTAAGGGAGGTAATATTTCACTAGGTGCGATTAACAACTTTCTACTGCAAATTTAAGTGGCATTTTTCAGAAGATAAGAGTTCATCTTCTATTATTTCTTAATTACTTATGTATTCAAAATGTTATCATTGAAACAAAAATTAAACGACAAGGAGATGATAACTTCAATATGAACATACCTGCGCAAAACATTCAAACTGTCCCAAATGAAGCTTTTTATAATGCACCTACTGGGATATCTGGCCAGCAGAATCATCCGACATGATTTCATTGATTTTTTTTCTCTGAGGACTTTCATTCCAAAATGAATTGTCATATTCTCTCAACGAAAGAATTTCCATTAGAATAACTAATGATGATTAAGCAGCCAGATAGATCATTGGATGCGTGTATTGAAGTACGTGGGAATATAATAATCGACAAACAATATCAAAGTTTTTTGTCTGCCCATTTGTAACATTCCTAAGACACGTGTTCTAACCAAGTTGACATCATCAGCTTGGTAAGTGTACTGAATAGAAGTACCCAAATAGTACGTCCTATGGACGTACTGGGGATTTATGAAAATGACGAATTGCACATATTGGAAATAAGCGGATTAGGGCAGATGTGAGTCTAATGGAAGTACTTGGTATGCCCAGATTGCGCCTAAATGGACGTCCTCTGTACATGGTATACGCCGTAACAGATACTTTTAGGACGTATTCAGAATGTAAGGGAAATAGCTCGGGAAGCAGTTTCGTACGAGAAATTATGGCTTTTGGTATAGTTTTTTACCAAAACACGAGTCTGGTACTGAAATTTTGGTCAACTCACCATGTTATTATTATTATACAGTGTGGATGAAAATTATTGCTGAATGGAAATATAAAATATTCTCGTTAATTCATCAGTGTTTTGTAAGTGGAACTGTCTCTGAAAATTCAGCGTTTTGGAAATACAGGGTGATGAAATTCAAAAAGAATTTTTTCCAGAATTTCTGAAATACTGTATAATTTTTTAAGAAACCCCCGATATTATCTCATAAAGCACTATATTACAGAGGAGAATAATCGAAAATTTCTTCCGATATTCAGTAGGGGTGGACGAGCTCTTCGAAACGTTCAATTTTCACCGACCAAACCAAAAACAAAATTTTTACAAAATATTCAAATAAATACCTATATGTTAATATATGTTTTTTCCGGTAATTAGCTGTCGCACCCCTACGAATGACAACACTCAAAACTTGTGGTGGTCGGACGTTAACAACACTCTCCCTCAAGGATTATCTAGTAGTGTTTGTGTCTTGTCCTTAAAAAAATACTTTTTTAAGGAAAGTTCAACATCCTGTACCTTGAGAACAAATTCATTTCCGGGCTCAAGTTTAAATGAAAAAATTACCATAAAATCAGTTCCTCAACAGGCGATTAGAAAACACCGTGAATGAAATACGTCATGAGATAATGTGGATTAAATGAAAAATATTGGCATTTCTTGTGGCATACCTATTTTTGCTGGTCGAGTGGATGCATTACAGATGTGAATATATCAATCAACTGAACTGTTCATCATATGCACCAAAATTTGAATATTTATGTATAGTTATTCGTAACAAACTTTTTTTGTCCAAACCCTACCAGGATTTCTCGATACATTAACTTTAAAGGGTCTATTCACAGGAGGGTGGTCCACATAAAAAGGCGGGTTTTACGTAACTCAGGGTTTCATGGATGACTGGCATCGACTGGACGATTTACTTTCTGTTGAACACCGCTAGTGGATGAACCCTTCTCAAAGTAGACAGGTGGGTAGTTTCCTGTTACGGATATAGAAAATTCTGCTATCAATCCAAATTGGATTGTTTGGGATTCGAAGGAATCCTTGAAAGGGATTTGTGATGACCTTGTTCGTGATTTGATTTATAATAAAACAAAATTTCTTCAAGTCCTAATATTACTGGGTTTTTACTAGTTTCCTTATATCAATTCTTGGAGTTTTTGAGTTTTCAGAGATGTTGAAACTAATACATTTTTCCAGTTAGTACTAACTTTCAAAAGAAAGCTGTTTAAATTTCATGACATTCTCCTCATAAGTTTGTGAATTACTGTGCTAAGAGTGACAATACTTTTGGTATTTTCAAAGCAATGGATGGAAACGATTTCTTGTTTTCATTTTACACTGCTTCTTGATGAAAAAAATACTGTCCAAGCGAAAAAAATGACTCGAAAAGTGTTATAAGGACTCCGCTCCATCACAAACAACAATTGAACGTTGGTTTGCTGATTTCAAACGTGGTCGTAGTTACACTGATGATGCAGAACGCAGTGAACGTCCAAATGAGGCACTAACACTAGAAAACATTAACAAAATCCACGAAATTGTTTTGAATGATCGAAAAACGGAGTTGAGTGAGTTAGCTAACATTGTGAAGATATCAAAAGAATGTGTTGGCTGATTTTTCAGTAGATCAACAAAGCCGATTCTGTGACACCAGCCAATGAGAGCGCGGTATAGTTTGATGTTGCGCAGTTACGCTTTGCGCAGTATGGTTCGGCGTCCTATGTATCAGTGTCACTCAAGGTCACGCGTACGGTTGAGAATCGAGCAGCGTTATAGCAGTTTGAAAGATAACCATTCGAGCAGAACTGATACATATTACACCGAACCAATCCGTACTGCGCAAAGCGTAACCGCGCAACTCTAAACTATACCGGGCTCTCATTGGCAGGTATCACAGAATCAGCTTTCGTGATCTACTTTTTTGCATCGATATCTGATAATGAATGGATCACCATCTGAGTGGAGAGCAACTGGTGGACCTTATCCAAAGCGCCCGAAAGGACAACAATCAGCTGGAAAGGTTATGACTCCTGCATTCTGGGATGTGCGTGGTGTATTATTCATCGATTATCTTGAAAAGGGAAATACCATCAATAGCGTTATTGGCGAAGAAAAAATGTGTTTTATCAAAACAACGCACCGGATCACAAGTCAATCAAAACAATGCCAAAACTTCATAAATTGAATTTCTAACTGCCCGTAGATCCACCCCACCGTAATCGCCAGATTTGACTCCCGCGACAACTGTCTGTTCTGTTTAATTCATGTTTCAACATTCAATTTTCAATTTATTCACATACCATAATTTACAGAATTTCCATGTTATAATTCAAAAATGTTACATTCCACTTTGAAAACAAACAACCCACCTAAGCAATTCAATTGCTTGTGTTGTGGTCTTCAAATATATCTGAAGTGGTTTACGTGTTTCATCAGGATTTAGTGGTAATAGATCAACAACATCAATATTGAGAAATATAAACAAAAATAAAAGCGAAAAAGAGATAAAATAAGAAAAAACTAGGTATTCATGATTATGCAGATATTAACAGTGGAAGGAAAAATACGACGGCAAGAGAGAATGAGGTGTTTGATGAAGATTTGATTCTAATAAAAGAGATAGTGGAGAGATGATATTATCAATGACATTATCATGCAAAACATGTTTTTATTTTTAGTAACAAAAATTTTTCATATGACATTGGGGACTGGAGAGTTCACGTTGATTTTCTCTGATTTTGATTTCTATTCTATTCGATCAATGTGTTTTCCTCAAACTTTCACCACTTATCAATGTTCAGTCTGTTCGAAACAATTATGAAATATTTTTTTGTATGGAAGCAGATTATCCTCAAAAAAAACAGCAAAATCCCCCGTCTATTGATATTCCTATTTCGCGGATGAACCTTCCTTATCTTGGGACTCATTTATCAATCTTCTACCCATCACTTTATAACGCATCATCAAATGCTACTCCCGTCAAGTCCTCTAATACAGTTATACCGCATCCCCGCAGGAATTTTCGACGCCTCTCTGAAGAGGGAGTAGAATAATGAAATTTAAGCGTCCAACGTTAGCAGGAATCTGCCTACGCCATGAATTGAATATTTCTCATTTCTGCGGCCGCAGCAGCTGCTGCAGGATACTATGAACGAGCAGGAAACCAGGAGATTTCGTTCGCTTCGCTTTTCTTATGACCAGAATAATTGCCAGCAGGAATGCCGCAGGATGTGACGTTTCTAGACGATTGGATTTTCTATCGAGAGAAAACGTTTCAATTTGCTGTCGTAACAGTTTTTAAAAATTGATGTAGCCTGTAATCTATTAGCAATATTGATTACTTTTCCGAATGCTTCAGAATGACAAAATAGTGAGATGCCTTAAAAACCGATACCAGTCTGAAGAAGTTACTTCAAAATAAAATTTGGTCGGAATAGAATTTGATGCATTACCTTTAACTTCAGGTCTCTGAAAAAAAAATCTTTATTACTCATTGAAGTTAGTAGTACAGTATGCAATTCTGGATAGAAATTTGCACCATACGGGGAATATGAAGAAGATGAACAGCTCGTCGACGTGGTGCCACATCCAAGAAGAAATGGCATTGAAGGAATATCTCATTGACAAGTATCAGGACAAGCTGTGATAGATCTGGTCATCGAAATTATCGGAAAATAACAAAGATGTTACTAAAAATATGCTCACCATCCCAATCTAACCCCACTTCTATGTAAAAATGAAATGGACTCGGGAGCAGCTGTATCAACTTGATGTGAAAACCAGAAAAATGATGCTCCTTCTAGGTTTGCATCCCTCATCATCACACTTCCATTAATAACAAGGATGTCGTAGATATACATTTTGATGTGTGTTCATAACAAAATGATTCTGTGAAGTCATTAGGAGTTCGGATTCCCTTCTCGGCTAGAACCGTGACTATGAGATAGTAAGAGTTGGTCAAAAAGAGTGGTTCAAAGCTGCTGATATTTATCAACTCCTGTAGTTGTATGGGGATGAGAGAATGTGAAAGAAACCTTTCCATAACGTTGAAGACCTTTGGTCATCAAAGCAACCTGATCTTTGACTGTTTTAGGTTTAGGAAACTGAAGGGTTTATAATACCCTGCAAGGCTGATGTCTTCTGTATCGTACTCCACCACAATCTAGGCCACCTTTACGTTATCTAGGAGAAGTTTTGGAAGAATTGACGTAGACTAATGAGCCTAATGTATTTCTTCTCGACTAGCAAAGTGAAACTGCCAAGTATTCGTCGTGTAATTTTCAGCTCCGAGTGAGACGAATGTCACCCAAAAAGGGATAGAAGAACGAGTGGAATATCAAGATTTTCTTTTGGAATCAAGTAGTTTTTATCGAGACTGTTCCGTTGAATGTTTCGGTTATTGTAGTCTTTGGTGCAATGATACCATTTCTAGTCTTGGACCTCATTATCAATTGTTTAAGATTTCAGGAGTATGGATCTGGTCTATGTACTAAGGAGATTGTTACCAGGTTTAAATGGAACTGCACGAGAAGTTACTTACGTTTAGTAAATTATGTCAAATTGAACTAGTAGTTCTTAATCAGCTTTGGTTTAATGAGTGCCTCGACAACATGATCCTTAAAATGATATTCCATATGATTACCATTAAACATTGAATAAAGAATTTTATCCGAAAATTCAGTTTGCCGAATGAGGAAGCAGAAGCTGCTTGATCTACTGCGAACTATTATTTTCTAAATAATTGAAGGATCAGTTCTTTATGAGCTTGTAATTTTGTTAACAGTGAAAAAAAATTACTAAATGATGTATTATTTTGAAACGCAATACAAATGGCAACCAACTAATTGAATTATTGGATAATTTCTGATGTGTATTGGGTATACGTATTACAATTGATCGCCCAGTATCTTCTGTTTTCTCTTTGGACAGAAATCTCAGGTGGAATTCGCCAGGGCATAGTTTTTATGAGCCTCTCGAGGTTTTCTTGAGGCAAACACTCGCTCGAAGAGCGATTTCCAGCTCATGAAAAGTGGTAGGTTGGTTTTGATGGCCTTAGATGATTCTTCCCAGTTCATTCCAAATACGTTCGATGGGATTAAAGTTCGGGCTACAAGCGAACCACCCCTAATCTCATCTTGCATAAAAATGAAATTGGGACCTCCTGCTTCTGCCCTGTGACGTATCTGGACATCCAACACCTCATTTACGTACCCTTGGCCGGTCAGGGAATCGTTGCGATTGACTACATGATGTGTACTATCATTGAGTGTTATTTCACTCCACACCATTATTCAGCCATTTCCAAATGGGTCCCTTGAAGATAAGCAACAGGAAATAAAAGTTCATTACTTTTTCTGCATAATCTGTCATAAACATAATTACCAAAAATAGTAGATTTAGAAACACCAGGAAGGGGTACTTCACGCTAATGCCTTAGCTACCAACTTCTGTGTGTCCAAGCGAACTGATTTCATTTTCTTTTGTGACGTGCTACAAGCCGCGGTACCTGGACTGCTTGTTTAGATCTCAATTCACCTCTTCGAAGTCTTGAAACGACTTATTGATTTACAACTAACCTTTGATCCACCTGATGTTGAAAAACACCACCTTCAATCCATATGACAGTCCTAGTGATATTATTGTCAGAAAAAATCTGCTAACACATGCCATGATACGTAAATAGGAGGCACCAAACAGAAAATGAGTAAACTACACCTTGTAAGTTCGATTGACAACTGGTTAGTTGTTGGAATCATGCTCTTTCCCATTCCTGTTTCGGTGTGTTTATAAAAAGATACGATTAAGCCAGAGACAAAGAGAACCTCTGTTATGTCTTATCAAAGTTGTCCACTAGCAAAAGTCACATTATTATATTTATCGTGAAACTCATTCTTGTACACGATCATTACAAAGTAGTGACCCTTCAATTGTTCTGAGGAGTGTATTTTCACTAATTTACAATTGAATGATTTATGATTTAATGGTTATAAAATGTTACTTTTCCGACTTCCTTTTTCAATTACTTCCACCAACAGCCCACTATTGTGTAACTTTCTATTAAAATAACCTGTCGAATGACTCCAGCATCCCTTGTTAGGCAGCCATCGATATTTTCAATAAGAAAGAAGAATAACAAGAAAAAACTTTTCACCATGAAAAATCCGATATACTTTCACAAACAAAACTTTTCCTACTGAGTTTTGTAATGGAACACTCGAGAACAATAGTTGGAGTTGGTTTTGTTTCCAAGTTTCCAAGTCGATTTTGTTCTGTCTGTTAGCTGAAAAAATCTCATTATCGGAATAGTGGAATAACGGTTCAATGTTATGAAACACAATCCCGCATCGAAACTAACTTTTCCCGAATAGTTTTTCAACAACCCATGAACCCATGAAAAAATGGGATGTACGCCTGTGTCCCGTCACATTCTTTATCGACTCTTTGTTAGCCAAACTCCCTTGGGAAACTTTTTTCCCTGGATACCGTTGTTCTTAAACCTCCAGAAAAACCTAACGAATCCTTCAAGGTCTTGAGAAATATAAATTGGAACCACGACCCCATCTTGAAGCTTCCTTTCAAGAAATATTACGGAGTTAATTTGGTGGGATTGTTTTTTACAAGCTGATGTGGTCGGCAGAAAATAGTGGATTGAGGACTTCATCAATCACGTTTTATAGGGAAGTTATTCATGATGATGTCCCTTGTCCAATGTATTGGAACTATCGCAAAAGATAGATCGAAACATATAGGTAGCCATATGACTCTTATGTCCTTAATACATTTCAGAATGATATTTTTGTCCTGATGTATTCATTTCATAAACAAGGGGGTTTCGATAATGTATGAATTTAAGTTAGCTGTTTGTAGAAAGGAATAAAAGCTGTGTTTTCAAACAACTAACACATAAAACCCACATCATTGGAAGATGAGGTGAGATTTAAGTCAGAAAATGACTTTTTTCAATACCAAATGTCTCCTACTCGATAACATGCAATTTATTTCACATATTGTAATGAATTAAAGAAATAACTGTCTTAAATAAATTTATTTTTAACAATATTTCACTATTACGACTAATTTATATACAACACTTAGCAACTAAATCTTAATTTATCATTCACTTAATTTATCATCACAGTTCGAATTCTTTCTTTGAACGCACGATTCACTTTCTAGATACAGACTGCCATTTTGGGACGAGAAGCCGGCTTATATATTGGCAACGACCGTGCTAGATTCATCTAGTTATTTCGGTAGTGGCCAAGACTGTTCGCGGCGACTTGTCGAGTTCATTCCTTTCGCGATGAGTCATGTGTTTATTTGCTGAGATATTGGTCAGAGCCGGCTTCAGATTCGCTAAAATATCCTTTTGAATGATATATTTTCATTTCTTCATCATAACTTTTTAGAGTAACGCTTTCTTGCTTTTTCCATACATGAAGAATTAAAATTCAAGATCACTTTCTTTCCTTTACTTCAGAATGAACTTGTGGACCATCTGAAAACTTTTTCTCCTCATATTCATGGAGTTACTGAAAAGTGAGCTGAATTCTGAAGAGGGATAAGACCACTATTCACAGCAAACACATTTCCACCTTTCTACGAATAACTTCGAACATCCAATGAGGCACTAGGCTTATACAAAATACCATGATCCATCTGCTCCAGAATTTGTATCTGCCAGACCAACCGAGGCGTCTTCAACAGATCCTATGAATCTGAGCTTGTTATTCGTAAATCACATCCAGCTACAACCTTCTTCAAACATCATCGTGAAACATGCCACATGATGAACTTCGAATACATCAAAACCGTTGCCACGGCAAAAACTATCCAGGCCAGGATATCTGGTACCTATCTGTAAAGTAGGGAAGGTGAGCCATTGACCCATTGTGCATCCTCCCGAGGAGTTGTCCTCTTAGGTCATCGTCCATCCTGTCCTTTCCATGAAGCCAACCAGGCCACTAGGAGACATCTCCTTTATATTGGCAGGTGTAAGTCCAAACTCGCCAAACACACACTCTATTTGGCAAACTTGAAGTGTCTCACGGTGGCTTCCGCGAAGGTTTTGGAAGGTGCAGCGATATTACTCTCGTTGCGCGGCTTCTTGAGCCTTCTAGGGGTTTCCTTTCTGAAGGTACACACGTGAGGAAGCTTTCCTGCAGGGGCAACCGGTTCCTTGTCTTTACACAAGGTGGAGCTTTTGTGCCCTTGCTGTTGGAGATGATCTGCTATGTCCGGCTTTATTCCAAGCGGTAGAATGGGGTGGACATTTCTGTTACTCCCCAGCCGCCGCCTCAGCCGTCCAGCTTCGGGATTGGTTTTTGTTATTTCTGTTGTTTCATTCATGTATGTTTCCACGAGTAGCAAGAGTAGGTAGGCTGATTACAATGAGGTTCCGCCCAGTTCCCCAAGGGAATAGTTTGTGACCGCATATTACCCTGCGGCCATTTAGCTGTCGGCACGATTCCTTACTCCTTAGTTTGGGTAGCTTGGTCTACGGTGGCATGTTTTGCAAAGGCTTTTGGGGGGTTTTAGTTGCCTTTACTCGACTTATTTCTGCCACTGACCAGAAGCCGGGCGACCCTGTCCGTAAGGTCATATTGGCTTCGCGGACAGGGCCTTCAATCCTCAGGCTATCTATCTGGGGACGCGCCCGATAGGTAGCCCAACCAACGGGTCAGGTCAGGATAATCTGCGAAGCTATTGACATTGAAGAACGTTTCCACTGCATCAATGAACGATATGATTCACAAAGATTACCAAATTTTTGAAGATCATGCAAGTCACACCTTTGTCAACACTACCAACTTTTCCCTCACTCCCACTACCGGTCCGACTCTCCACTCGTCCACGAACATAAATGTGGGGTTGCAAATTCACACCACCACCCAAAACAAATACAGTCTGTGACAAAATACTAATTTCAAGTTCAAGGACACTGGCAGATAACGAACGTGGTAATTCAGGTATAATGACGAAGGCAGGCGGCACAGCACAGGTAATCCGGCCAACACATGTAATGGGAGCAACCTGAAAATGGTAACTTCTACACCTATTAAGTGAGGAATAGAGTTAGAGTAAATCAGTTTAGTTCTAAACTCCAAACATCACCAGAAGATGGATCTACACCTAGTCTAGGTCCAAACTCCAAACATGGATAATACTCTCCGAACAATGCGTACCGCAGATATATGTTAACACGTGTTTCCGGCTTATTAGCTGTCAACAGTATGGTAGAGCCTAGTACAAGGTTGTGCAATACTTGGTTGAAGCTGGCGGGTGGCTTTTGTTGATGACAACGTGCGTTTGCGCTGTTTTCTGCAACCTAGCTTGGCACTTGGCTATACCGTGCTGATGACAGCTAATGAACCAGAAACACGAATCTTTGTTTTGCATAACGGAGCTGAGATACCGACGAATATCACATAAATACCAGATACCCCAGCTAATGCTGAGCAGAAAGTTGAAGTGAAGCAACAGACTTTGCAGCTGACCGCCTTGGAGAGCCTCGTTCATCTTTGATAATCGAGAATGAAGGAGATGGCATTACTCAGGCTCGTGGTTCACCCTAGCACCTCTAATGGCGGGCAGAAACAGCACTGTCTAATGTTGGACCGTGGATGTGTTATGTTTCGGCTCTAGATTTCAACTAGGTGCCTTGCAGTGAATGCTGCAGTACAAGACAGAGGACGAATATTGTCAGAGGCCGACGTTGAAGCTTGCTAATGCAACTGACAGCCTTGGGGAGCTTCTAACGATGCCATATATTGCATCTTCGTAAGGGGGAGATGTCATCGCTCTTTTTCAAAGAAAATAGAGCCCTTAGAAGCTCAGAAGTGGCATTTTCGTGCCAGGTAAAGTTTTTAATACTCACTCTGACCACCAGAGGGTGAAGCAGTACGATGTCAGTATTTTGATTTATATTAATTTTGGCGTACATCCCAACTTCGATTTGATCCGGCCGACTATTTGTTAGCGACTGCTAGCTACCCAATTCTGTTGATAATAACATTGAATACTGACATGGTACTGCTCTCGCCCTCTGTTGGTCAGGGTAAGTACTTAACATTTTACATGACACGAAAATGCCACTTCTGTGCTTCTATGGGCTTGGTTTTCTTTGATATTGTGCCAACAATATAAATATTCTTATACTTGCTTCGAAAGTTTTCTGATAAAATAATATATGAAAAAAAAACTAAATTTCCAAAAGAAGTCATCAAAATTGCAACTGTTTTCGAGTCCTTCCAGAGAAACGACTATTTCTCAGAACCAGTGAATGTAGTTTAACCTAACTTCATCAAACAACTGGCTGACCCCAGAGGCAGTGATCACTTACAACTTTCCCCATTCCCCAGTTTATACTAGCCCTTTTGTGTAATTAAAGAGACTAGAGTTCTGACGTAGCAGGGCTCTCGGGATGACTAATGCCCCTTGCCAATTAGTAATCAAAGAGAACACAAGTATGGATGATTAGAGTCGGGCTGAGTTAGCCGAGGGCACTGAGGATGCTCGAGGGTCAATCAGAATAGGGAATCTGGGTCGAGGTCACAAGAATGCTGTGTTGGGCGAAAAACGATATCCGTTACGTCGATGATGTGAGCAGTTCATGGCTAGGTTAAGGGGTGGGATGTGAAATTTGTAAATAAGGTACATCAGGATCGTTGACAACATTTTTTTTTGATCGGATAATTATCGCGGTAGTAGTGTACAGAATTGTCGACTAATAGATCCCGAGTTAGAATTCTCCTCCTCGTGATACCACGAACGGCATCAATAACCCATACTATAAGGTGAATGATCACTTGGTTAGAAATACGTGTGCTTTGAGAAGATGCAAGGAGTCGAGAATAATAACCTGTATTTATATAATCAGGATTTATACTATAGGGTAATCAGCCGGTATGATCTTAAGAATCAGGAGAAGAAAGGCATCATTCCATCAAGGACTCCAAAAATCGGAACAACAATTTTCACAGAGAGGGCTAGGTAGAGTCTGTGGAAAATTCCACGTTGGGAAATGAGCTGTAGGGCAATCGTCTTTCCTTAATAGTTGAGGTTGACTACATCAGGTTCTTCAGCTCAAAACAACCTGCGAAGTGGATGCATAGTTCCCATGAATTCGGTACTTTCCATTTGCCACAATGGATTCAATATCCTCCAAAGCATAAGGCAAAACCGAAAGGACAAGATTATATTGATGGATATAGGTTAGCTCCCATTAATACGGTACTTCTCAGTTGCCACAATGAATTCAATATCCTCCAGACCACGAGTCAATAGTGAAAGAACATCACTATGTAGATGGATATAGGCTAGTTCCCATGAATTCGGTACTTCTCATTTGCCACAATGGATTCAATATCCTCCAGAGCATAAGGTAATACCGAAAAGACAACATTATGTTGAGGAATATAGATTAGTTCCCATGAATTCGGTACTTCTCATTTGCCACAATGGATTCATTATCCTCCAGAGCATAAGGTAATACCGAAAGGACAACATTATGTTGATGGATATAGGTTAGTTCCCATGAATTTGGTACTTCTCATTTGCCACAATGAATTCAATATCTTCCAGAGCATAAGGTAATACCGAAAGGACAACATTATGTTGATGGATATAGGTTAGTTCCCATGAATTCGGTACTTCTCATTTGCCATAATAGTTTCAATATTCTCTAGACCACGAGGCAATAGCGAAAGGACAGCACTATCTAGATGGATATAGGCTAGCTCCCAATAATTCTGTACTTCTCATTTGCCACAATAGATTCAATCTCCTCCAAAGCATAAGGCAATACCAAAACCAGACCATTCATTGCATCGTCTGGAGTTCCCCAGGGTTCCAACTTGGGTCCTTTGTTATTTATTTTATTTATCGATAGTCTTGTAAGAAATATCACATCATCTTGCTACTTGTTGTTTGCAGATGAATTTTTAGAAGAATATCAACAGTTGAAGATTGTGTACTTCTACAAAAGGATATAAATTAAATCGGTGAATGGTAAAAAAACAAATTTTTATTCAACATCCAAAAGTGTTATACTATGACCTTTTTCTGAAAAAAGTCAGTATAACACCCAGCTACGAAATGGACGTTGTAAAACTCAACAGAACTCGAGATATAACAGACCTCCACTGAATACCATGCAATGCCTATAATAATATATAAAATGACTGTGATATCTTTTACCAAAATTTTAATAGTTTTGGAAATAGGTTGTACGAAATTGTATAACTCTTGTTGAATATTTTTTAAAACATTTTTGTCATTTTGTTGTATGTACAAATATATTTGTTATATTTACCTTTCCTACTCTGTAACTGGGCCATGGTCTGTAGAGTTTGTAAATGAATAAATAAATAAAGAAATAAATTAATAAATAAATATTTATTATCAGAGTGTCCACGGATATTTGTTGAAAAATATCACCCAATTGAAAATAAATGGTTCATCCTGTTGGGTTCAACTACAAACATTATTATTATGTGGAATTGATTAAAAGTTTATCAAGTACTGCGATATTAATACTGATATGAATCTCTTGTCCACATTGGAGAACTCCAAGTTAGAGAAATGGAAAAGTTTTTGCCACTGTCGCTAAAGACAGGATCCATAGAAAGCGATCCTTATTGAAAAGGAAACTGCCAAATTGCGATTTATTGGGAAACGTTTTTTCGCGTCTACAATTTACTCATGGGAAAATCTAATTGAGACGCCGCAGACATTCATCGGGATGGGTTTTTTAAGAGGTTTTTTGCTTCCATCGAGTTTGATCACAATTGAATTTGCGAAGGCGGTGCTGAAAGTAACTCCAAATATAACCGGACTTCTCAAAATGAGTATTAAGTTATATAAAATTATTGACAAAATTTGTTGATAAATGACAGAAAGCTATTCAAATGACGTCAGATGGTAGCTAATTGTTTGGTGGGTTTTCAATGAGATGATGGTTGTTTATTACAGATCGTCTGATCCTTGTTATTCCTTAGCAAATGGGGATGGCCGGTGGCTGAAGAAAAAACCATTTTTTTTAAGCCTATTGAAAAAAATGAGTAATGTGTTAGTGATGGAGAACTAGAAAGCAAAAAGTATGTTTCCAAATAACTGATTTCTCCTAAAAATATTTCCTTTTCAATTCATGATGATAATAATAATAATTGAGTATTTTTTTCTTGGCGGAGTTTAGCAAATGGCTATTCTTCCACTCAACCAAGCATACATATATGAATAAATACAAATAAAATAAATTCTAACATGTTGAAAAATAAACTGTTGAAAAATGAACTAAAACGAGAAATATTCTGAGAACTTTTTTTTGGTAACTTGATTTCAAGATCATTGTTTATTCAGGAATTTTTAAAGAATCTGTGTGACAAAAGAAGGATCTCTCAAACTTTTTCGATTCATGCTGTGAGATGGAATATTCCTTCCGATTCCTGAGACTCCTCTCATGGTTATCGCGTCTGTATATCAACTTCTTCAGAAGATATTGAGAATGTTGTTTTATTCTGAGGTTATGATCGGAGTTAGGCAGATGCAATTCTCTTCTGTTGAACATTTTCAGCCACCAGAAATTACAATATAAAAAGTCATTATAACCCAGCCAATGACTTTATACGGGACTTAACACAAAGTTCACCGGGTCAGTTTGTAACTGATAACTTACAACCATTTTATCACCCAAGTATAAGGTTCAGTCAAATGATTAATTATTTTAACTAGCCCAGATTTGATCTATATTCACTAAAAATTCACTGAAACTCTGAGAGTTAAACTGGAGGCTGGGACCTTTCACTCTAGAACCTCTGCCGTTCCCACCGGTGTTCCCCAGGGTAGCGTCCTAGGACCTATTCTCTTTCTTTTATTCGTACATGACCTCAACAATAGTAATCGTCAACATTGTACAGTGCAATTTGCC
>WOGP01003232.1:0-15499 GCA_015342065.1 Leptinotarsa undecemlineata
ACCAAACAAGTTTCCATTTCCAAGGACACCACGAACATGGAGCTGTTTCAACGAGATGTAAACGAGATCATGAATACTCACCTTGGTGTGCTCTCTGACCGTATTGCTATGTTGGATGCTTTGAACTTTTGTGTTTATTATTGAGGTGTTTTCAATATAATACAATCATGGTTACGTGAAAATAAAAGGAATTCAACTTTGGAAGAAATCATAGAAGGTTTTTGTCAAGCCTCAGTTTTAGATAGTCTGTATGCTAATGCTTTACGTGAATATTTATTTTATTATAAACAAAAAATAGTGTATGATTTATGTAATAACTGAGAAAATGTTGTAACATTTGTTTCATTTAATGTATTAGGTGAAAAAAATTCAGCTTTAAAAGTTGTTTCATGTAATAAAATACCAAAATTTCAAACATATTTCTGTTTGCAGTCAATTCTTGCAGAGTTGGTGGACTCCTACCGCTGTTGAAAATTCTCAGAGTAACACACACCTATCAGTCATATTCAAACAAAAGAACGGAATTTAACGATGAATCACATCAATAGAAATAAAATCCAAATGATAACCTCATTTCAAGCTATAATGCCCCCAAGGTAAAGTGTCGGATGATTCGGGGATTAATTTTCGTTTATCGTCGTGTGGACTTAAGCCTATTTTCACCTGCTTAATACTGAAAACGTTGTGAGCGTATGATCAAATAGTAAACTGCTCACATATTTTTTTTTAAATTTCTGAGACAATCGATATAATCTTTGAAATCCATTTTATTTTTGACTACATTATATCGAATTCCCTTTGTATTTTTGATAACTTTTCCACCCTGCAACTTGTAGGTGTACATTTTGGAACGTAACCCTGCAAAGTGTGTGATGATTTTAACATTTGCCTCGTCTTTCATTAACCCAGGATTTTTTTTTATTCACAAGTGGAATTTGAAACTTATTATCGGGCGAATAATCGGAAGTGTCAAATTTTGATAGGTTATTTTTAATGAGTTCTGAATAGACATATTCACACGTTATTTCGTAGATGCATACATTATCAGTATCTGTATACGTTAACTACAATTTTTTATACCTAGAGTGGGCACCATGAAATCGTAATGGAAATCAAACACGCATGTTTTTGAAATATCTGATATTGCCATTCCGATGTAGAGGGGTTTATTGAAAACAAGTTCAGTCTTTCTCAATTCAATAGCCACCAAGTCTGTATCGAAAATGGTTCGACTCTGAAATCGGGGGCTCGCAATTAAATTTTTGGTGCCATAACGACCGTTCCATCAATTCACAAGTTTGGCCACCCTGTGTAGCCAAATGTTTTCCATTTTTTTTCCGAAAATAGCATTTACCATTAGTTTATATAGATTTTAGCCAAAATAACTAGTGGCTGCAGCCCTTAGACGAGTATTCAACTCAATGTAGGGACGTAGCCATGCAGATTGTTTGAATTTTACAACCCGATGAATTTTGGTTAGAATCAAACCGTTTTTCAATGCTTGTTTCCAGTTGCGATAAAGCAAAATATATTTGTCTTTATTATACAGGGTACCCATTAATTTTTTTCTTTGGAATTTGGTGGTGCTTGATGCTCTGGACAAAACGGAAAATCTTTATGTGAATCATGTAATCTCTCAGGGTATTCAAAATCAACTTCCAATATTTAGCCTTCTGAAGCATTGTCAGGAATTTCAGTTACATCTTTGTCAAAATTTTCCACACACTGAAAACCGTGGTAAGGTGAAAATTCTGACATTGCCTACCCATATAAATTACTGACGTCTAAATATAAAAGATATTTCGAAGGTTTTTCAAAATTGTATGCTTCCATATATTTATTATTTGCTTCAAAATATCTATTTGAACAAACCGATATTCCGCCCCTTTTCTACAAACATAATCATGTCAATGTCTTTTAGAATTTGTAATTTACATTTCGTATACTTCAACATGGCATCCCACGTGTACCCAGGCAAAGTATAATACCATGCGGGGTTCAAACCATAAGTTGCCATGCTTTTTTGACGAAAATTTTCAAAAACGTCTGCAAGTAATAAAATATCTGTTTTCAAATATAGCTCCGCATACGATCCCAAATTTGTAATTTCGAATAATTTTCAAAACATTTTGTGCGTGACCATATTTCTCTTCTGTTATGTATTCATCATTTAATTTATTATAGAATTCTTCTCGTGATGGTAACTCGGTGATGTTCAATTTTTCCATGCTATCTATATAATCATATGGAAATACCCCCTTTCTGGTTAGAAGAGTGAATTTCTCATCATCTAAATGACTAATTTTTTTTTTAAATTATCATAATTAATCATTTTGATCCAATGTGGATACTGATTCATCCAACAATGTTCCCATGAATCGAAGGGAATCTATAAATCGAAATTTAATTTCAGCATTCTTCTGTGTATAAGAAATGTATTTTTCTTTATTTGAGGAAAGTATGCTCACACAGCTTTTTTTGCGATATCTCTGATAATGAAGTGAATGTCTTATCCTGAAAGGTTATGAAAAGTAATGGGTATCACGAATAATTTTCGAAAGTTGACAATACAGGGGGCTTGGTGCGCAAATCCGCGGAACGCCCCCATTTAGTGATCGTGATCGTACAAAATAACATCTTTGGGGACTAACGGTTTTTCACAAATATGGCAAGTCGTTGCAGCACCGATATTATTTAAAGGCACTGTCAACGGCTCAATATTCTTTATTTTTGATTCAACAAATTTTGCAATATCAGAAAACTCATCGGCAAACCATTTCATACACTCTTCACCTCGATAGCTTTTGAAATGAGAAAGACTGTCGTCATAGGAACACTTGAAGTAGTAGCCTGCACTGAAAGGTATATGTTTTTGGTATTTTGTAGTTTTGTTAGATATGCTTTCGTTACATTTTTCCAATAATGACTCGAAATCAGCAAAAATTATAAACGGACATTTTTGTTTATAAACATGATTTCGAAATTCCACATATTCGTATGTGGGAAAGGAAATTTTACAGTCATTCACTTTTTCGCACAAGACAGTATGATCATTTAATTTTTGCTGGCTTGAAAAATAATTGAAACATCTATCACAAAAGAATTGTTTTTCCCTTTCTGTTCAATTGTCTACTTAATAGTCTAGACATGTCTCTGATCCAACAATAATGGAATTCAATTTCAGTCTCCTCATCATCAATAGGTGGAACCTCATAATCATTCAATTTTGGAAAATATTTGTCTTTAATTAATAACAAATTAACATGTCTGTCTCGTTTTGTTGTCGTGAGTCTGGCAGTTACTACTACAAAAAATGATTTTTCCTTTGCTTGATTCAATAAACATTAACAGAAATATTAAGTTTTTCAAATTTGGAAATTTGATGTAAGTCCATTGGAGTATTTAGCCCTGTAGTATTCAAAACTCTAGAATAGTGTGGATATTTTGACACTCTTTGTGAATCTTCTGCTACAAGGCGCTAATAATACTCCAAAAGAAACACATTTCGTAATCGTTTCGCACATTAATGCATACCTGCTTTCTTGCGATTTCTTGCGGCAGTGGAATGAAAGAAGAACCGTCACCAATTACATATTTATTTATTACTACTTCCAACAAAATAATTTTACTCAAAGCCCACCCCGACAGTTGTTTTTCAAATTTACCAAACTTATTCAATATAATATCCACAGCGTTTTCATTGTACCAAGCAGCCAAGTCCGTACTTGAATCTATAACTTTATTTCGCTTTTTAATGAAATCCCCTGAAAATGTAAAATTAACTTTGAGGCATCACATTTGTTTTAAAATTTTGTAAATCTCACGTTTGAATAATGAAAAAGCATCGTCTAGAAACTTTTTAGGATCTTTATGAGTCAACTGATGATTATCCCCGTTGATACTCTACTATTGAAAACATTGTTAACATTTTGCCACTTTACCCTGGTGCTTCGTCGTTTCAAACCCTAGCCTATATATTTATTATTCATCATTTTGATAATCACTTTAAAGCGTTTCAATTCCCCAATTAGTGTAATCATTTTCTTTTTTTCCCCAACCGAAAATTTTATTTTTTTCATAGCTAAATCGCATTTCCTTATATGTTTAGTAACAAATTGTATAGTTTGTTTGGCAATATTCTGAATAATTATCTCTAATGACTGAAAGTAATTATCAATTACTGACTTGGTTTTTGGAAAATGAATCATTTGGTTTTTATTTATCGACATGACTCACCAATATTTTGTTCACAAATGAAATTCTTGGTGTGATTAGTAGGTTTTCAAAGCTGCAGAGAATTGAATCTCGTTTTCTGGAAACTGTTGAGATGGTTTTGGAAGCTGTTGAGATTAAAGTTCGTTCTGAAAAGGTTGCTAAGACGATTTTGGATGTAGTTGTTGAGATGATTCTGAACTGATACTGCACACGTTGATGTAGTGTTCTGAAATGAATTAATTATTCAATACAAACATACACCAAAGAAAAATAAAAATGAAGAGTGGGGGTAATGTCTTTCATGAAGTGATTGTAAAAAATGAGTGAGCTACAGTTATAATTGAAAAAAAATCAACATTGTCATTCAAAACAAAGAATTTAAAATACATATTTTGCAAGTACTAAACACATATAAAGTATTGAAAACACTACCTTATGCGGATCATATCTATGGATGAAAAAATGTTTGAGTCGAACAAAAAGTATTGTATACAACCACAAACTCTCAACATATATTGAACTAAGAAAAAATGGAAAAGCAGTACTAACCTTAATTTTGTACAGTTTCAAATGAAACAACACAACAGCGTATTTTCCTTATGAAAAATTCTTCCAAATGGGGGTGATACTCCTTCGTCACTCGGTGTGGTAAAAATTGTTGTTGTTAATTGGTTTCCTCTCCACGACCGAATTTGAATTTTTGGAAATCCACCTGCAAGAAACCAAAAATAAAAAAATTTTATATTTCAAATTATACGAACACTCTCTCAACAAACGACAACATGGATGAAAGTTATTCGTAACTTACTATGCGTTTTATTCAACTAGAAAGCTGCTCACAAAATGAGCTTCTGTTTACTACATTATAAATGTGTATATAGACAAGCTATGGCATTGTGAAAGGCAAATAGATAAAATACGAGAAAAATTCTTATTCAGCTTGGATGATTTTCGAGTAAAATTCATAATTACATTTCCCGGTTATGAGGCTGCCATCTAATAAAACATCAAAACAAATTGTACAATACAATAATTACTGTAAGAGATAGTATTCGAGAAAAATATATGTCAGCAATTACCGGTTCTTATCTTTTATTCATTATTAAAGAATGACAAATATCAGCAATTGTCATTTCTTATTTTCGGATGTATGTAGGATAAAAATAGTAGTCCAGGGTTGGCTTGAGGATTACGTCAATACCTCTAAACCGTTTTGTATTACAAAATAATTGAAAAAAACGTTAACCCTCAAAAAGTGTGTATAAAAAGACACTCCAGTGAATCAATCTGAGAAAAATTTTGGAAATTTTATGATAATTTAACAACAACTCTCACCACCTTTGAATTAGATTAAATTTGAATAAATTCATTTAAGAAAAAGTCAAAAACCTATAAAAAATCTTGCAATAAAAATTCATAAAGTGAGCATGAAAAACACTTACTTTCAGATAAAATCGTTGCACTTGTCACTAGTATCACTTTCAACTGATACCACTAACTCATTTTCTTAGACTGTGCTTTCGAGCTGTGTAATACAGACGAAGGTCTCGAAACAGAATTAGGCATCATCAAGAATGACCTTCAACGGAATAGTTATTCCGTTGAGTGATGGTAGAACAGGTTTTAGCTAGAAGACAGCAAGAGCTCCACAAGGAAGATATGCCGTCACAACCAGTACTTGTACTTCCCCACATCAAAAGATTATCGGAAAGAATAAGAAGGATTGGGTCCAAGTATAACATCAGGACATGTTTTAGATTTGGGAACACTATCCGTAGCAGCCTCACAAAAACCAGGCCACCAAACGCGAGTGCGAGTGCGGAGAATCATACATCGGTGAAACTAAGAGGCCTTTGAAAGTTCGCATTGCTGAGCACAAGAAACACATACAACGAGGAGAAACTAGCAAATCCGGAATAGCTGAGCATGTTTGGACTCATCAACATAATATCAAATGGGATTAAGCTGAAATCATCCACAAAGAGGAACACTGGTTTAGGAGAAAATTCAGGAAGCCGCGTATATGTTGTCTAACAACGCATTTAGTCAAGCTAGTGTAGATATACGTAACATATGGAAACCGCTTATCAAGCGGGAAACGACCATCTCCCGCCAAAACCAATGAAGCGGAAAGAGGAAAGAGAGGATAGGTGAAAGGTGAAAGCACCGTAATAACCTATAAATAGTCAGATCTCGGAGGAATAAGTCCAGGAATAAGAAGTCGATTGTGGATACTAACAATCGAAACGTCGTGACGTAACTTGGTTTGGAATCTTTTAATCTTTATTTTTATTTTTCATTTCTGTTAATAATAATTTTATTTTTCAGCTTTTATTAATATTTCAATTTTTTGTTTGTAGCTTGTATGTTAATTTCTTGTAATTTCAGTTTTTTTGTGTTTAGTAAAATTGTTATTTTCGTTTAATCTTTTAAATTTTTTTCAGGGATTTCAAATCAGTTTTTATTATATCAGACAATGGAAGTTCGAACTGATGTAATGCACCACGAAACATTGTCAAACACCTTCAAACAAATATGATAATACCTCCATTTCGGTCTCGAAAATTCTTACGACTCCACATCTTTTTTACAATGAGAATTACATTTTTCTGTGAAGCATGTCATATGTTTTTATCATTATTGATTTGATTGTCAATTGAAACACCTTACTGAGAATATATATAAATTTAATTTGAACTTAATTTATAATTAATTAAACTTCCTTTCCTGTTTTGAGATTGAAAATTTGAGAACTGTAAATATAGGAGTTATACTTCTTGGCGTAATTTGTAAAACAATTTTTCTATGCATTCAATTAAATTCTAAACTAATAGTAGTAAATACTAACAATGATAGTTTTGAAAATCAAATAAAATTTCAATAATTAAAATAAATTAAAAATTTCATAAATATTTATAAATAGTAAAATGGAAGTACCAACATTATTAGCCAACCAAGAAGTTTCGAAATATTTGATATCAACCGAATAAATGATAAAATTATTGATTGATAATAATTAAAGTGTAAGACAGAATATTTGTAAGGAAATTGTTCATTTTTCAAAATAAAATGTTATGTTTTACATATCAATTAAACAGCTTGTCTCATTGTACGGGGTCATATTCTATATAAAATTCGTTGACACACTCTCACATGTTGGACAATTTTTCGACTGTTTGCTGTCATTTGAGAATCAAAAATGAAATAATATTTAATATTAAACGATAACAGTCTGGTAGCAAAGTACAATCAAAATTAAAAATATTGAATGGTCAATATACGGTTGTTAATAAAAATAGAAAAATGTCGCTGACATCAGAAAATTTCAAAAATTTTTTTTACTGATTAATGCACTACTAAAGTAATAACAGATGAATATTTGTTTAATTCAAACCGTTAACTCCTGATTAACTTTGTTTTTCACGATTCATAAATTTGATGAAATAGAAAGTAAATAATTCCTTGATTGATTATGATCTTTGCCCTCTATTGACCTATAAGTCAAGAGACATGGAGTACATTACAAATACTCACGACTAATATAGTTAACTATTTTTGAATAGCCGCAACTACCTAAAAAGACGACGAACTGACTAGCCTAACTTCCATCAGAAAAAAATCAGAGTTAATCCCTGGTCACGCATGAAGAAGTTTTACTTCGAATATTTTAAAAATCAGCCGATCGGTTTCAACTATTTTGTTGACGATTCCCCAGGTGTATTTGAGTATATTCCTGGTGAGCAACACATCTTTAATTCCAGGTAAACCTGTTTCAAGATAGCAAGATCATAAAAAATAAAAAAAAAATTTGGCTATATCCAAAGTTTAGCAACTAAATATTCTGTAAAGATCAAAGGGAAAGTATATAATTTATTGAGTTACCTTGCTACCTTTATATCACGATAGCATTATTTGCGATTCCTAGAGATCGGCACGAGCAACAAAATAGTTGTTCTGGCAACTAATTAGCAACTAATTGCAATTTTGCTGAATTCGCCATGCTAGCCTGATAGGGCTTTAGGTTTTTCGTGATTCAGATATAGTTCATTCGTGATCAGTTTTTGGTTTTTATTGGAAATGATATTCTCAATTGGCTTGTCTAGAATTAGGTTATTGGATGCATCAAGCAAGAAATGATCTTCATTTCTTCTTGAGAATCCTTGTCTGATGAAAGAATCAGACATTATCTAAGTGTCATTGATCGATTGGTAATAATTTATGTGATAATGGACTGAAAGAATCCATGGGGACTGTAAAAGTTTCTTTCCGATATATTTTGAATTTATTCTTTTTCATTTTACGCCTCATATGTACAGAAATTAGTGTTAGATACTTATTTTTCAATAGTAAGGTCAAGAAACGTAACGATACCATTACCTTTGTTGAGAAAATCATCTTCGATAAAAACTGAACATGTATCATGAATGAATTTTATCTAAAAAATAAAAAATCTTCATCTCATTATTACAAAAATGAAAACCTAACACCAATTTCTGTACATATGAAGCAGGAAATGGAAGCAGTATATTTTGAAAATAAATTTCAGTTCAACTTATATAGGAAAACTTTTACGGACTGTACAGTCCCCATGGATAAATTATTATTGTTATAATATATCATATATTATATATCAATATATCCGTGTTAGGAATCATACGTTGAAAGTTAAGACCTCGTTAATCCTTAGCTCGCACAAGTTTCGACTTCTGAGGGTTGTCGTTCGTAGGGGTGCGACAACTGGTTAACGGAAAAACAGATTTTAAACAGATTTTTTAAACAGATCAGATTAAGTATTGATGATTCAGGTAACATTTTTTTTATTTCACGTACAACTTCAATTTACCTAAATGACATTGACTATATCATTGTATATCTGAGAATTTGTTTGCCAAATTGCGTCACTTTACTTACGTTCTGGTACCTAGCTATTACAGTTTGTTTTTTCTGTTATCTTGACAAATACGATTTCAACGTTATAAACCTCGAAAAATTGTTCTTGATATACAGTTTTTTTTAAAATGGATTCAACAATAGGAATCTACCGTTAGCAAATGGAAATTTTTTCAGCTCTTTCACATGTACATTTAAATTTATCCTACTAGTATTAGAAAGATTTTCTTTGTTATTTTGACAAATACCAGTTCAACGTTATAAAACACAAAAAATATTTTTCAGAGCATAATTAATTGATGTTTTATAGCACTTTCCTCTGCTTTCGCCCCTGAAACGTCGTGAAGTAATTTTGACACCAACATTATTCAATTAAAAAAATGTGAATATATAATAATATTTACAATGATTTTATTTTCGTTTGTGTGATGGAACAAATCATAAAATTGTTTCAATTTGACATTAATTCACATTCAAATCTTTATATTGAAGATTCTTAGAAGTGGTTTCATGAGAATCGCCGACATAACATACTGGGTTACTGAAAAGTGAGAATGTAGATTCTCATTTATATCAATTCTAAGCAATAATGACACACTAGAACTATGTGAAATATTCATAAATAATTTTTTCCTCAAGCATATACATATCTTCATTGGTCTAATCATGATCGTGAATCTTCCAAATTGCTGCTGGCAAATTGCTTTTTTCAAGATTAAATCGGATAAGGAGCTTCTTTTTTCCACATATACGTACAAATAATATTTTTCTGTATTTTGCATTCAGAACAACCTCAATGTGAAAATAAATTAATGTTGATTTTTTTTCATTTCAGAAAAACAACACACTCAACGTTATTGTGAGTATAGAAGACGAAGTGGAAGGAGGAGGAAAGAATAATATCGTCGAAGTTCCCATTACAATTATCATATCAGATGAAAATGATAACTCACCTGAGTTTATGAACGTAAGAACTAATTCATAATCAACGATTCTTTCAATTATAATGTTTGAATATTTCTGCCAGCTTTATATTGATTTAATGATCAATATTCATTAGTATATTATGACTCGCAAAATCATACACATTCGGACACACTAATAGCGGTATTGATATTTTGTGAACTAGCTACATTCTTTAAAAGTCAAACTAAGTAATAGCTAGCAGAATTATCAACGGCTTCTTTTTCATAGTTCCACTAACGATTATAATATGTCTCAAACTTTTTTTCCAAAGTGCATAATACGAAGAATGATTTTACTTGATATTCCCTAAATTTAATTCACGGAATTTGCAAATTGTAATAAATCTCATAATTTACATTAATTCACGATCAAAAGTAACATAACTTTTCATCGTTACTATTTTTGCTCACTATTTTGTTCACGATGTGTTTTTTAATTGCGAAATGAGTTCGATAATTGATTTTTATTACAAAAACGGTAGATGCGCTTATTTTGGATTAATATCCGTTGACTGAAAATTATGGTTTCATCAGCGTGATCTTTGAAAACTGCAAACTGGGTCAAACAGATAAGTCAGCTGTGGCAGAACACGCACTCAGTGAAGGAAACCACAGGATTCTGATTGGAAACACAGAACTCCTTGCCCCCCAACCAGGGATACCATAGCCGACTGGTACGGGAGGCAGTAGAGCGCCACAAAGACATGTATAATTTCAACAGAAAAAAAGAAGTGGTGAACCTCAATCGAAAGAGTTCAAGGATAGCAAACGACATGACACCAGGTAGAAAGAACTCAATGAATGTTAGCGACAAACTACCTGATCCAGGTAGTAGCACTTCAAACAATCTGACAGCATAAATACGCGTTACGAAAGCGTATCTTCAGGCCTTCGAACCTATTTTTAGGTCACAGTCACTCTCTCTTTCTCATATCTCTAGTACTTGCTTTGTTGTTTTGTATACGGTCTTTCGATAACGAATCCGCATATGATATGCGTTGGGCCATTTTGGTGTATTACCTTCTTCGCTTTAGCCATCTTGTAACTTGACCTTCCGGTCTAAATTGATTCAGGGGAAATCAGCCTTGAAACAAGGACTACTGTTATACAAAAATTTCTAAACAAGAATATTCGATGTGTTGGGGTTTCTTCTTATCGAAATTATTGGGTAATTCTGGGGTATTCCATTAGTTGAATACGTTTTGAAGAAATCAAAACAATTCACATACAAACTAACATACCTACCATAAATCAAAAGTTGTTATCGATGATGCTAGTAATTTTGAATGAAACGATATAAAAATATAAAGTGTGGTATACTACTGAATTGTTATTTTATTGCTTCGATATTCGTCATGAAAGAGACAGGTCCTCATTTGAAAAAGTTTTCTATTTTTTATATTTTCTGAAATGACAATTCTATTCATGAAGAAACAAAAACAGATTTTCGTGTATGATTCGAAAAGAAGTAGAAACCATACTTTATTTGATTGTTATCAATACGTTTCTGAAGTTAATGGTGAAAATAGGTTTTATATTAATTGTATTGAATATTTACTTAAACAAATGTAAAAATTTATTGTTCCTTGAATGTAATTAATTTATTATAAAAGTATTTTTTTGTTTCTTTGAAATTAGTTTGCTTTGCTATTATATGGAAACTGTATATTTTTCAGAAAAAGCTCTTATCAATTCTGATATGTGGTTTCTCTCCGGAAAGTTATTCATTTGATGAATCCGCAAATTATAAAAATATCAAAACCTACAAAATGTGTAAGAGACTGATAAAAACTCTCTTGTTTATTTACATATTTTGGTATTTTTCCTCCACATAACTTTGAGTGATATTTCAATATTTTTTGCATAATTCGCAAATTTCAACAACACTTTCAGAAGAGTAAATTGAATAACCCTAATTCATAACCCATATTAAAGCATAATCAGAATTGGTTTCATTAGAAAACAAGCTATCCATGCAGTCAAACAACATATTAGGTTTACACGAGCACTGGAGGTGGTAATTAAAAAAATACATAAATATCGGAAATAGCTTAGCATACATAAACCGTTTTAACGGTTTTTGGTCATCGTAGACCGCAACCACGTTTTTACACGTCACAAAATCGAAAAAAAAACATTTTCTTGCAGCAGGAAAGATAGTTTCTGCCTCCCTCAGCAGAAGTCAAAAATTCTATTCTGTTACTTTTGATGGCTACCAACGAAAACACTGAACCATTTCGATTTAGGAAATTGAACGTTAAATGCTTTTTCAAAATAAATGAACTTTACGAATACTGAGTCACGACTGATATGCTTTGATGTATCTCACCATAAGTTTACCATACTTCAGTTGTCACTCGAATAATCAATTTCATTGGTTTCTATTTCAATGGAGAAGAGCGAAAGCGAAAGTCAAGTTTTATTTGACCAGTGTAGTGTTCCTTCATATAATAATAAATGCTTTTATTGAAAAATTACTCATTAGAGATTGGCATATTTTGTTGAAATGGTTTGAAAATTATCTCGTCCAATTTTTGGAATATGGAAGAACTGTCTCTCGGTTAGTTGAAGTCGATCGTACCTTATGGCTCTCATATGAATTCAGTATTGAAGAATCTCTTCGTAAACAACCCCAATCAACTTATTTGCAATAATTATTTCTTGATGTTCGGTGATAACTGAAAACACTTTTCCTTCGTCACAACAGAAATGTTCTCTCTCGACGCGCGTTTTATTAAATTAGTGTCAGTTTTAACCATCTTCTGATAATGCTGACTTGGTTAGCGAAACGCGCGTCGAGAGATAGCATTTCGTTCTGGTGAGGAAATAGTATTTTCAATAGATGTCACTCCAGAGGTTCCAAATTCTACTTATTCGCTAATGACCCAAATATGTTCCAATCAGTGACTAATAAAATTAAAGACTTATATCCGACAGTAGAATTATCTTCAAATGTCGCATATCAGAAACTATATCAAGAGCTTTTTAGAGGTTAGGATTTACTCTTCAGTAGCTAAAGAACTGTCTGTGAATTATGTAAAGTCTATTCAATGTGCTCTCATGAGATCTATACTCAATTTTATCTTAATATGATCGCCTTGTTATAATTATTCAGATATTGACTCGTTAGAAATTATTCGAATTAGATTATTGCTGTGCCGTGTATTTCGGAAGCGGTACATTGGAGACGAGACTACAACTACACAAAACTATGGAATGTTTGATGATTTATAGCTTTCATGGTTTTATGTTTTCAAGTGTTAACTCACATCAGCATCAATTAATACATTTTCCAATCTGTGAAATGAATACATTTTTGTTCTTATTACCGAATTATAATCCATTAATTAATATTACACTCTCGTACGGTTTACCTGAATCCGACCCTCCACGGATATAATTATTCCCCGTGACCTCAATACAACCCGACCTCTATTTTTCCAGACGCCGTACGAAATCACCGTTAACGAGGACACGTTGCCAGGCACACAAGTGTTTTCGAATATTATCGTCGCCGATAAAGACACCACCGGATCGAATATCGAGGTGGAATGCATAAATATTCCAGAATATCCGGATGCTTGCGAGATCTTCAATATTGAGACGATCCACTCCGAGCAGAATTCCTACCAAGGGGCGATAACTCTCAAAAGAAAATTAAACTACTCCGATCGACAGGAATACGAATTCGTTCTCAAGACGACGGTATGTATTGGTTCAACTGGAAAATCCTATATCCGCTAGTAAGTGAGCTGTTTAAGTGGTTATTTTGTAAGGTGTATTTTTTCCTCGATGCATAAAATCGATGAAATAGTTTTGAAAGCTGGGCAGGATTTATAGAGTTTTCCAGCGATTAGATTATACGGGATGTTTTCAAATTGCGCTGAAAAATGTTATGGAGCTTATTTTATGAGAATGTTCATATTTTCATACTAGGCCTGGATACAGATACATACCTTTATATTTTCATAAATTGATCGTTTTTGTATTCATATTGTAAAAAGTTGGCTTATCCTCAATTAGATACAAATTATTGACTAAAAAATATACCCCACTGATGTTTCTTGTAACATTTTGACTTTTTATCTCTTCATTTGTTTTAAAGAAAACAATTAATGAAGCTGGTGGATACAAATATTATGCTATGCATTATAAAAGCTACTGATTGTTTGCGATGTTTACCTTTTGTTAAGTCCTATGTATTTTTGATATATACAATACACAAAAAAATCAAACAATGCATTTCCGGTTCCATATTTATATGAGTTTCTTTTTTTTTATAAAATCAACTCCTGAACACGCCCTTACATTGTTTTCACCGGAATTAGAAAACAGATCGGTATAGTCTATCCATTCCCAATTGGAACGACAATAAAAATAAGAGTACAGTCATAAACATTTCTTGCCTGTGGCCCCAGTCGCCCAGATAATTAGTAAACGTCCTATCAAATGTAGTTGAGGAATAAAAGCTCGGCTAGCTGGACTGGCTGAATATTAATTTTTTGTCCGTTTCACAATATTTCTTTATCAGTGCCGTGTGTTCGTGGGGTTAGGTGAGGTAGTGAGTGGTTTTGCAAACTGATTTTTGAAAACTTTTTCTAGAGATCAATTACCCTAACACCAAACTGATATTTTTGGACTCGACGCGCGTTTCACTAACAAGGTTAGCATTCCAGGAGGAGCAAATTGATACTGAATCTAAAGACAAGGGTTAGCTGTTTATATACCTGAAGTTTTTTGATGCGATGTGGTCTTTGTTTGATAAATGATGATTATTCTAAATGATTTTTCGGTAATTAACCAGTGGTACCACTACCAGCAAATTAATTTGTCAACACTAGATTAAAAAGAGGACAAGTTAATTTGCAGGTAGTGGTTGCACTAGTTAATCACCGAAAAATCAATTAGGATAATCATTATTTAACAAACAAAGTCCACATCGGACCAAACAAGTTTAGGTATATGAACAGCTAACCCTTGTCTTCAGATTCAGTATCAATTTGCTTCTCCTGAAGATGTTAACGTTGTTAGCGAAACGCGCGTCGAGTGCAAAAATATCGGTTTGGTGTTAGGGTAATTGATCTCTAGAAAAAATTTTCAACTTTTACACCAAAGGTTCCAATCTCGTCGTTCAAACCGATTTCTGTGAAAATTTTGTTGTTTTTGGGTACTTTCATCAATATGGCTTTCTGGAGACCATTTGAAACAAATGATAACAAATGATACGTGTGATGAATCTGTGTCAATCGACAGGTACCCGAAATTTGAAAATAAGGACTTACATGTTCAAGTTCAGCGAGTAATTTCAAATATTCATGAATACTTGAAGAAGGAAAACTGTCACACTTCACAGAATGATATTGTGAATAGAATATGCGAGTTAACGAAACTATCTCGTTCGACAGTTCTTCGAGTCATTAAAATACAGG
>WOGP01003233.1:0-15498 GCA_015342065.1 Leptinotarsa undecemlineata
GTCATAATATTTCAAACATTTGCAAACAACCTCATGGACAATGTGAGTGGTTTTACCAAATTTTAAGCACTATAAGAAGAGCACATTTTAATTTTTGTAGTTTCCCTGATAATGACAACAGAAAGTGTCGAAATATTGGAACGAATGTCATAAGAGTTTTCTCTTGCACGCTGCGTACCCCAACAGTTCAGTGATTTTGTTTCAAACTAGGTAGTCAGCTAAGACTACCCATTCACTCCATACACATAATACACATAACTGCTTTGTTTTTGAGACACAGAATGTTGAAATTCAACAAAAAAATCATTTCTGTCGTAATATCTTTGAAACCGCTCTGACTTTTTTCAATTCTGCTACATGCAAAAGTATGCATAAAAATACATTTTTCCATGATGGAAGGTATTCTTAATTTTTATTGAAGGGGTTATATTTTTAGGAGTGATTAATTTTTGGGAAAGAAAGTTTCTGGCTTTCTACTACTCCATCTTGATATAAAAAAAAATGTTTAATGTTATTCTTATGTTTTAATTTAATGTTTTTTATTTCTTAATGTTTTATCAGTGACGTCCGTGATAACATGCCCTGCCATATTTTTATCGAAATCATGATATGCCACTAACATTTTTCCAAATAAATAATATTTTCGTAATTGCCCTCTATCTTCTCATAAAAATGATCTCCTGCCTTTTGTTAGTCCGGCGAACGTTTTTGAGGTAGAAAATTCAATGAATTCATTTGTTCGTCGTTATGCGAAATCAGCTGTTGAATTGTGTTGTGATTGGGTGAAAGCTATTTTCCGGGTTTTTTAACCGTGGTCTGTGGACAGTTTCATGACTGACGTTTCGTCTACTACTGCGGTGGTGTAACAAAGGTGGTGTGGTAACGGTCGCAGTGCCCGAGTTGGTGCTCGATTTGTTGTTGTTGTTGTCGGAACGGGAACCAAGCCACGGGAATTGAAATTACTCCTCTGTTTTTGAATTTCTTGTGCCTCTCTATATACTCTTGGATAGTAATTTTGAACATGTTCGGCTACGAGTGGACAGTTTATCTTGTGTTCCAATGTAGACAGACCCTCAGCTACAAGGAATCCGGTATATCCCGGGTGTTGCTAAAGTTTTTCTAGGATCCTTAGCTGACCTTAGACTTTATTTGATAGTTTTTATTGGCCTAAATATTGGTTTCACGTCGTGTTTCTCTAAGATTCTGTATTGCTCAATGTACCATCTTTACATCTGTTCACAAGAACATTCAAGAAGGCCAGCGTCCCTTGAGTTTCTCATTCTATTGTTGATTGGATTTTTGGGTCGAGAGTTTAGATATATTAGGTTGTTTAGTGTTTCTTCACTATCTTGCCATATCACATGTGGTTTGCTCGACTCACTGAATCGACCGCTGTGTGAGCCGGTGGTTCGAACCGCAAGGCCAGATGATCGATTTTCACTTCTTATCGTCCAACCCGTTTTAGGAACCACACGTTAAAAGGTAAGACTACCGTTAGTCCTTAGCTCTCACAAGTTTCAACTTTTGAAAGTTGTCGAGGTTTCTACAAAAAGTTACTGAAAATCCTTCATTTGACAGAGAAATTTTATACACGGATGAAGTTTTACTAGGAATAAAATCAGAAATTTGCATAATATTCATTTTTGGTCTGAGAAAAATCGTCATCCAATCGTGAATATCATCACCAGGTGCAGTTCTAATTGAATTTGTTCGCTGGTAAAAGCTAACTGGACCTTCTTTCACCAGGCAGATTGAATGGACATACTTATCGCCGATTTCTTGAAGATAATTTGCCAATTCTTTTGAAAAGTTCCTATTTTGATGCGGGTCCACATGTGGTTTATGTACGATGATGCATCTGCTCATTTTAGTGCTTTGGAACGCGAATATCTATACCGAAACTTTCATAATCGCTAGATAGATGGTAGGGAAACAGAGTAATGACTAGCTAAATCTCCAGACTCCATACATGCGAGAGGCGGACACTTTGACCACTTAATTTGATTTCGTTTTTCCTTCCATAATAGTTTTTGTTTTCAAAAATGAAAAATGTTTTTTATGCGTGCTCATCATAAAAATTAAGTCATTTATTATAAGTATGAAAATTATTAATAAAAACTTATGATAGATAGTCTTGTCTGGAACGTTTGGTTACCATAATTGTGAAATTGAGAGTAAGATAAAAAATCGAATAGGGACCAGCAAATGTATGCATTTTATTTTCCACCTCAAAAACCGTTCGCCGGACGAAAAAAGACAGGAAACCATTTTTCTGAATAGATAGAGGGTGATTACAAAAATAATATTTTTTGTCAAATGGATAATGGCGTATCATAATTTTGATAAAAAATATAGCAGGGCATATTAAAAGGGGCGCCACTGATGAACATTAACAGCGTTCAATCATGAAACACCCTGTGTAAATAAAATTATCAGTGAACTTACTCTCTAAAACCCAGTTACCTATACATACGAGTATTTCATTGCGTAAAATAGTTAACCATTTATTATTATTACAGAATTACTGAAAAAATCATCATCTGGTAGAATCGTCTTCACGAGTTCAGGTTTATCACACTTCCACAATTTCTCTTCAAGTGATGTAAATGACGGAAAAATAAAAAATAAGATGGTATTCTTTGATTACCATAATTCAAAATTGATGCAGATAGTGGCGTCCGACATTTTTGCCACGAAATTGAAGAAATTCAATATAACTTCCAACGCTTACCATCCCGGAATTGTGAATACGGGAATAATAAAACAGACCTTTAGGGATGCCCGAGGACTGTGGGAGAGCCTACATGCTTATTTACTGCTTTGTCTTTTATTTCTATTTGGAAAGGTAAGAAGCTTTGATATCTGAACTATTTAAATTAAATACTCATTCAGATGATAGAGGTGCATAATCTCCTTCAAAATATCCACAAAGCACCAACAATATTCTACTGCGAATAGAATGGTAAATTTTTACTGTAGTCACCTGAACTCATTCATCTAGCGGCTAAGATTAATTTACTTAAAGAAACCAGCTCTCATATATGTTAAGGTAAGTCGTGTCAAAGATTTGGCCCACGGGCAGCGTCCGGCGCTAAGGGCGTATCACTAAGGCCCGCGATTACAATGTGTCAGAGAAAGAAGCGTATGCCTAGTTTAGCGAGAGAATGTTAATTATTTAGTAGTAGTAAACAACTCGATCATAGACAGTAACGTCATCTGTTATCAACGAAAGAAAATACCCTATTATAGAATCTTCCACGCGTTTCGAGTCTAGACTAGAAACCTCTTCATCGATATAAAAAGAGGGCGTCGATGCGACGTGGATCTGTCCTTTAGTTAGGGAAGCTATAGATTATGCTGTAGACGACCCCTCCCGATATAGAAAGCCCCGACACTCTGTCGAATGAGGCCCCTATGTCCCCCGTTAACAGATGAATAACATCTTCATCCATCTCACCCCAGCCAGGTAGAGGTACACCGTGAAGGGCGGCATTGATGTCCGAGGACTTTAATGTCATCATCAAATATCAGATTTGACCCATTCGTCCCTCTGACGAATCTCAGTCCAAAGGGTAAGGGAGCCATGCTTCAATCCTGAACAAAATAACGGTGAACATCGAGACGTGGATCTATTGAGTCGAGTAATCGAAGCGATACGGTCGGAGGATTCTAGTTGTACTGCGAAGTAGTGATTGTGAAGTCTAGCGATTGTGAAGGTATTGTGCATTTGTTTCGTGCACGTACGATATCCATAATTATTGTGTAGGGTTCCATAGTTGTTACGATTTTGGCATAATGTCACAAAAACGTAAAGTTGATATTAAGTGCAGAGTTTTTCAGTCTAAATGTGAAATTGCATATTCTTTCATAGAATGGAAAGATATACCACTGTGTTTAATTTGCAATCAAACTGTTGTTGTTTGTAAGGAGCTTAACTTGAAGGACACTATGTTACAAATCATAAATCAAAATTCGATTGTTACACTGAAAAAATAAAAATGGACTTATTGTCATCTTGAAAATCTAAACTTCAATGTCAACAATCGAAGTTTACTTTCACTGATGGTGAATTTATTAAAGACTGTATGTAGAAAGTTGACGATGTTTCATTTATATTTCAAAGGTCAATAATTTAAAATATTTCGCTATCTAGAAATACTGTTGCTTCATTATTCATCTCAAAATTTGGTTCTTCAACTGAAGAAGAAAATTAAGGAGTTTACAAAATTTTCAGTGTGTGGTGACCAGACCACTGGTACTGTTGATACATCTCAACTTTCTGTTTTCATACGAGGTATCAACAGTGATTTTGAAATAACTGAAAAACTATTAAAGTGTGTTTCATTGACAGATACTACAACATCAAGTGATATTTATTCTGCAATTGAGCATTCGATAGCAGAATATGAACTCGAGTTTAATAAACTTAGCAGCACAACTACGGACAGTGCCCTTGCTATGGCTGGGAAAAATTTTGCGTTGTAACTGGATTAAAACATAAAACATCAAGAATTTTGTAGAATTTCGCTGTAAAATTTATCAGGAATCATTGGCATCCAGACATGTAAAAATGGATCATGTCATGCAACCTATAATTGAAAAGGTAAATTTTACAAAGATAACTGACAGTTCACGCAGTTTTTACAAGATTTAGTAGAAAAGTTTTGTAATGTCCTCATGCCACCAAAGTTCATTGGCTCAGTCGAGGAGTAGTTTTAGAAAGGCTTTTTACATTACGTGACCCTAGTCAAGCTTTCTTGTTAGAAACAGGCAACCCAATTGATTATGACAATGACTGCTGGGTTGATTGTGCCTTCTGGAAGATATGAATAAATATTTGACTGATCTGAATATAAAGTTACAGGGTAAAAATCTGATTGGCACTCGTATGTTTTCATGTATTCAAGCTTTTGAAACAAAGTTGACACTGTGAAAAGATTAGGTAAAGAATCAAACTTTGGTTCATTTCCCAAAAACCAAATCAAAAAAAAATTGGGTCAATAATTTCAACTTCTGGAAAATCTGATCGCGGAATTCAACAATCGTTTTGAAGTCATCCACAAGATGAATTAAAAAAGAATTCCCAATATTCAACAATCCATTCAGTTTTGTGGCTTCAAGGCAACAGTTCAGTTGATAGATATTCAATTAGACAGTTTTTTGCAAGGGACATTCAAAGAGGTTAATGCTCTTACATATTATACACAATATTTCAAGAGTTTGGATAACTATCCAGAATCAAAATAGCACGCATTCTGTGCATGTTTGGTAGTACCTATTTATGTGAGCAGATGTTTTCCATCATGAAAATAAAGAACAAACATCGCACAAGACTTACGAATGAACATATCCAATCACTTTTTAAAATAATTACAACGAATACAATACCTGACATCAATGAGCTTGACAAAAACAAGAGAAGTTAAGCACTTTGAATTTCAAAATAACTTTGATATGATTTTCAACTAGCGTATATTATAAACTATATAATTAAATGAATGAAATGTTATAATAATTCAGTACGTTTTTATTATTTGAATCTGGCCCGCCTACACACTCTATATATGGCCCTTTGAAAAATTGTATTTGCACCTCTGGTTTGGGTATCCATTCCACAACATTTTTGAACGTCATACCATGCCCAGTTGATGAAATTGAAAAGTATCCATGTATTTCGGAACATGCCTGCACAAATCAGTTGTTTTCAGATTATTATGTCGGTCGCGTTATTCAAATATTGTACCAGTATCCCTAATTATCGACTGTTATCAAACCATTCATCATGTGAGAAGAAAACTTAACCACTTAGACGCACAATGTGATTTCATGTGTCTATGTATTCTATGTAAAGAATGTAAAAGGCAGTGAAGTTCATATCCGATGTTTTAATAATTATTGTGATGAATGGTTTGCAACTGAAGAAAGTCAATGAAATTGATTTTTGACCGATTTAACTTTCTACATCTGTATTTTCAAAATAAAGTAGAAAACCGAAAATTCTTTAAAAAAAATGTTAAATTCATGTACAGAAGTTTCTTTCAGATATAAACTTTCGAATCAATTATTTTCGCATGAACATTAGGTTACATGAAAGAAAACGTCTTTTCGAAACATATGAACAATGAATTATACAAAAATCTCTTTTTCATATTTATTTCATACTCCAAACATTAGTTATGGAATTGAACGCTTTACAACGTAAAATTTGAAAGAGTATTGATGTGAAATTTCATTTTCATCAGAAACCTTTTAAATTTTTTTGGTCGTGTAATTCATTGTTCATGCGAAAGCGCTTTTATTCAGGTTTGTATCTGAAAGAAACTTCAACGATCTACCCATTTTTACAAAGAGTTGATTTTGAAATCAATTCATTTCTTTCTTTCTTGCAAATTATCCCAATTTTTTTTCGAAAACGGTGACATATAAAGCCAAAACGCCTTTTTCCAAAAATTCAAATAATGTATATGAATTATCATATATTTCAGTGTTTCGCAATTTACAATTTTGAATTTGTCTTACTTGGACATCTTTTCATGGAAAAGTATTATTAGAAGGGAAGTTTTTGGCTTTGTACTACTCCATTTGGATACAAAAAATGTGGGAATCTTCCAAAGAAAGAAAGGAACCATAGATGTATGGATCATGCAAAGAAGTAACTTTCAGACACAGATTGGAAGAAACAGCCCTCCTGAAACATCTACTTTCATATATACATTGTGTTTATATTCTAATAATATTATTCAGAGCGTTACTGAAAAACCCTAAGGCAAGGGTCTTACGGCAAAACATTTGATGTCTGAGGACGACAGTATTCTTCCATGTAAGTGAAATTTTCACTCTTTCGTTTGGTATATTGTGTAGGAACCCTATGAATGATTTCTGATTCAATTCCATAACGAATGTTTCTGATACAAACTGAGTGAAAAAATTGTGTTTTGTATAATTCAGTGTTCATATAAAAATATTTGTTTCCAAAGAATTTTTCTTTCGTGTAATTAAATGTTTATATGAAAGTAGCTGATTCAGGAGGGCTTTTTCTTCCAGTTTGTGTCTGAAAATTATTTCTTTGCATGATCTACACATCATCTATGTGAAGAGTTACCTCTTTTGGAATTGATTGCTGAATTCCTTTCTTTGGAATAATTCCAAATTTTTTTTGTATCAAGATGGAGTAGTAGAAAGCCAAAAACTTTCTTTTCCAAAAATTAATCACTCCTGAAATTATAACTCTTTCAATATAAATAATCATTATAAATTATTAATATCCCATTCGAGTAATATTATCAAAATAATCGCATCGGATCGAAATCCTCTAGCCTAACCTAACAATTTTTGTTCTGTTACATTTTCTAAAATATGAGAAAACATTTCACTTTATATTTACTCAAACGTCAAACTGAATCCTCGAAATGATAGTTCGTTTTAAAATACAGGGTGTAACACAATTACGAAATTTGGTACCCGGGATTTTTTTGACGAGGGAAATCATATTTCCGTATCAATTTTCATGTAACATCTAGAGGGCGCTTCGTATGCTGTAATTTTTTATTTCAAATCGCCCTAAATTTTTTGACAGTAAACTGTTCATGAAAAACCCTAATTCCTATCCCTTTTCCAAGTAAAAAAGGTGGTGGATTTCATCAAAATAAACAACTTTTTCCTATAAAATTTTCATCGCATAATCATTCTTTTCATTTATATTACGGTTTCGTAACGCATATTTGTACTCTATCAGGTAGTTTAATGTGCTCATATCAGTAATGTAATAAGGTAATCTGTATATAATAATCTGTAATATAATAAGGTAATTTATCAGTAACATTCATTGACCTTTTTCTACTTCCGGCATGCTGTTTGCTATCCTTAAACTTCTTAGAATGGGAATCCATATTCAATTGAGGTTTACCGCTTCTTCTTTTATGTTGAAATGATCCGTGTGTTTCTGAATCTCTACTGCCTCCTGTAACAGTTTGCTATGATATCCCTGGTAGGGGGCAATTCTGCCTTTTCAAACAGAATCCTGTGGTGTCCTTCATTAAGTGTGCGTGTTCTGCCACAGCCGACTTGTCCGCTTGACCTAGTCTGCATTTTTTTTTTCATGTTCCTTCAGTCTTGTTTCCATGGATCTTTTGATGGTTCCCATATATATCTTCCCACAAGTGCACGGTATGCGATTAACCCCTGCTACTGATAGTGGGTTCGTTTTGTTTATAGCTGACCTGAGGCTTTGTTGTATCTTCCTGGTGGGTTTGAAAATTTTTTAATGTCATATTTCCCTAATAGTTTTCCAATTTTATTTGTGACCCTAGAAACGCGCGTGCAATCATCTGATCCTTCTCTCCATTTTGAACCGAATGACTCTTCAGTATCATGGCTTTGTTGATCTCGGGTACAGTGTATCCATTCGGTCCCGAAGTCACTTGAATATGAGATCGAATGGATACAGTTTACTTGAGATCAGCAAAACCATGAAACTGAAGAGTTACACGGTTCAAAACGGGAAAAAGGACGCACGCGCGTTTCTACCATATAAACCTAGAGTCACAGTCATAATTGGAAAACTAATGGGGAAAAACAACATTAAAACAGTTTTCAAACCCACCAGGATGATCCAAGCTTCAGGTCAGCTAAAGACAAAAAGGACCTATTATCAGCAGCAGGGGTTTATCGCGTACCGTGCACTTGTGGGAAGTTATATATCGGAACCTCCAAAAGATCCATGGGAATAAAGCTGAAGGAGCATGAAAGAAACTGCATACTAGATCAAACGAACACGTCGGTTGTGGCAGAACGCGCACTCGGTGAAGGAAACCACAGGATTATGTTTGAAAACACGGAACTCATTGTCCTCATTCAGGGATATCATAGCCGACTGATGCAGAAGGCAATTTCATCAGAAAAGAAGAAGCGGTGAACTCCAATTGAATATGGAATCCCATTCTAAGAAGTTTAAGGATAGCAACCAGCATGAAGACGGGTATAAAATAGTCAATAAATGTTACTGACAAATTACCCAATTGAGGTATAGGTATTATCACTTCAAACTACCCGATACATCATAAATACGTGTTACAAAACATAAATATTCAGTCATCGGATAGTAAACCAGGATGTATAAAAGTCTGAAGAAATTAGCTACTCGCGACAGCGAAACGTCAAGAAGAAATTCTTTCGACTCTGAAAACTTCGGCCGCGAAAGCTGGCAGTGACTCTGTCACAGAAAAGGCATCCTACCACTGTTTTTCCTCCACGTTGGTTTTTTGCAGTTCAATTTCACATAATCATGCAGATATGCATGCAATATGTCACGACTAAAGTATCATTTTCTATCACAGAATTGTCTGTTCATCTGACAAATTTTGTTGGTCATTAAAAGAAACTGAGCACCACCGTCCTTTTTATTTGCATTTTGTACTGCTATGCACCATTTCGAAGAAGAAAACACTACCTTATTTTAATAAACAAAAATGTTTACTGATTATGCATCACGAATGCTTCTTTTTTGAACATACGTCTTCCATTGCAGATATTCAAAGATGGTGGCGATGATTCAAAGAAATTTAGAATGGAGCGTATACCTGTGATTTCCCCGCTAAATTTCCCTATCCTTGTCTTCCTTGAAACACTAATATACCACAGCATTGAAACTTTTTAGTCTCGAGATTAATTTTTGACATATTTTACAGACACCAAAAGAAGGAGCGCAGACTGCTATTTATCTAGCAATTTCTAAAGATGTTGAAGGTGTTACAGGAAAATACTTTGGAGAAACAGCACCTACGCCAAAGCCAAGAGGAGCTTATAACAAAGCTTTTTGCGAAGGAATATGGAACGCTTCCGAAGTGGTGGTAAAATTAAAACCAGAAGAGAAATTGTAAATTGTTGAAAAAGTTTATAATTTACATAGAAAGTGAATTTCATATTTCACACTGTGTTTTCTAGAATTGATGATAGTGTTAGTCATCTCATGAATAAGATTGTTAGGTTTAAGTTTTTTACCAAGGTAAATTCACGGTCCAACTGCGATGCAGGGTAAACCCCTGTGCGTTTCAATAAAACTGACGAGGTAGAATGCGAAATATAGCTAGGGGAAATTAATATTATTGGGTACTAAATAATCAATTGCACTATTATATTATTTCGCCCTAAAAGGAAAGAAAATAGGTCGTATTTTATGAAAGTTATTTTTTTCTCATAAAGGATTTATCATTTCACATATACACTGTCATATTTGTTGTTGTATTTCGTTGTCTACAGATTCTATTTAATTACATTTCCATGCAGGCATCATGACTATAACTATCATCATCAAATATAAAATTATAATGGTATCAATTCTGTAAAGCGATTAAATTGTTTCATATAAAGTGTTTTTTTTTCAAATATGAAATTGACTTCTTGGTTTTCTTTACACAGTTTTGTCGACATTATCATTTTGATAAATGTGGAGATTATAGTAGTCCTTACAAATACCCCAAACAAGTTCTATTGGGCTGCATCTATTGAGCACGTTTTTTTTTTCTTGACCAAGCGATTATCTCACCATTTTTCTTCTATCCAGTAGTGAGTTTGTATGCAAATATCAGCTTTTTTCAAAACGCTGCATTAGACTAGCTATACTTCTATATGCGTCTCACATTCAGTGGTTCTCGATATGTTTTAGTAATTTATGTTTACATGGGCGATACGACGAGGCCTAAATTTATAGATTGATGGATGTCACTGTTACTTCGTGGTAGGAGATCATCATTAAAAATGAGAATTGAAACTTTCTGTGTTGTCATACCACTTTTATTTGTTACTAACGATATTGCAGTTTTGTCCTACAAGGACATTTTCTAATGAATACAATATACTAAAATAATTAACAATGTACACACTTATACCTATATCTAGCTATACCTATGTATGTACCTATACCTATACCACTACAGTAGGTAATAACAAACGGTCCTTAATGACTATAACCTGAATTTTATTTACTCGTGACAATGTGGGTACGCTAATCTGAAAACCGGCGAGTAAACCAGGTCTATTCGGTCATTTACTAAGTTATATCCGTGATGCTTATGATCATGAATTTCCAAAGATTCCAAATTATTGAGTTTTCAACCCTTGCTTACATAGTTCAAAATTTCCACATCGTTTAAGTTCGGAAACTTGCAGTTGTATTCCAAGAAATGATTTGAAAACGTCGAATCCTTTTTACCTAGTCTGAAGGACCTTTCATGTTCAGCATACCGTTTTGAAAAATTTCTTATGAACACTATTACTCTAGGCACTTAGGCTTATAAGATTCAATTTTTTTTTTTTCATATTATCTGCAAAGATATTTTTTACGTATATTTGAGGCTTTGTTTTCTGACTAACTTCTGGATTGTGTCTGCGTTGAAACCATTATTATGTCCTATCTGTAAAATTATTTTAATTTTTCTATCTAGATTATCAGCAGACAAAGGTAACGAGTGTGTTCTTTGTAACATTGAATTGTAGGCTGCTAATGTATGACTGTCGGGATGGAAAGTATTACTTTGTAATGTCTATATAGCTCGGTTTTCTGAATACAAATTTATTATGATTTCGTGTGATGTCAGGTCTGAGGAATTAATGTGTTTATCTATCTCTATCTGGATAGAAATATACAGTTCACACTCTAAACGATATGCACTATGCAATTAAGGGTCAGAAACTCAATTATTTGGAATCCTTGGAAATTCATAGGCATAAGCATTGCGGATATAACCTACCAAATGACCAAATCGGCCTGGTCGACCTGCAGTGGTGTATATATGTACACCACTGTAGTTGAGTTTATTGTATTCGTTCAAAAATGTCCTTATAAGACGAAACTGCAGTAACGTTACGGATAGTTGAAAGTACAAGTGGTATAAAAACATAGGAAGTTTTAATCCCCATTTATCATGAAACAATTGAGTCGAAGTATCAACTATGTAATTTATTCAATTGTATCAAATCAATAGATTTACTTGTCTTAAACAAATGTATTTCCAACAATTTTTCAGTAATTACAAACTAATTTATTTACAACACTTTGCAATTAACGACTAATGTATTTCCATTATTTGAAATTTTTGTTTAGCCGCTCGATTTACTTTCTGAACTGCCCTCTTGGGTCGGGAAGACTTGCTTATATCGGTAACGGTCCTTTCTAGAAATCTGTAGTCGGTTGGGTCCTAGAATTTTACCAACGATTCACGACACGATTCACATGACCTCGTGGTGAATGTCATGTGTTTGTTCGATGAGCCGGCTGGCGTATCGGTCGGCATCAGATTTGTTACATTGCCCCCTTTTTGAAGACGTTTCAGCCCGAAATGTCATCCTTGGCGTGTGTCGGTACCTGTAATATTCCTCATATCTGCACTGTGAAGTTCAAGGGAAGTAACACTCCACAGTCTTCATGCTCGGTCGTAGAAGATGGTTACCGCACACAAAAATATTGATGCCGCTGGATCTAAATATCGTTTCCAACATGCTTTTCACAATTCTCCAATCCAGCCTGTCAAACTCAAAGGCCAATTTCGGGATTGCTAAGTCCACAAGATTCTGGTCGAGCATCGTGTCCCTCAGTCTGGTAAGACTCCTCCAGACATCTTCATAGGACGGATTGTCTCGAGAATGCTTTTGGGTTACCAAGTAGAAAATGTTTCTCTGACCCTTCTTCAACTGTAGGACTCCTCCGACTTCTGGATTCTATTCTCGTAATGTTTGGAGCTGACCAAATTTCTTGTTGAATACCACATCGATACCCCTAGGCATTAAGAGATCCTCTGCCATGCAGTGAGCTAGTGGGTAATCAACTAGAACCTTGAAAAGTGGCTCTTCTTGAGTTACCACATGTATGATCTTCTGTCCATTCGAGTATAAAGACATGAACATCTGGAACGTCATTTCATCCTCTGGTGGTCTGAGGGCGCGAACTTGCTCGTGATTTCCAGCATAAAGAGCTTATCTATTAAAATGGACGACCCTAGGATTTCCTCGAGGTGGCTTATGGATTCAATAGACGAAGTCGTTCATCTTCTTCGGTGATAAACCACGGCATCGCTTAGGGTTGTACAGCCAAACAAGGTATCCGGTTTCGAATCCTCCAGCATTGATGTCATAGGCCTTCTTCATCCTATCGCAGGCACTCCGGATGTTCAGACGGACTTGCTTGCTGACATAGTCTTCCCCCGCAGTGTCTTGTTCAGGTGGCGTCTCAAATTTCAGATCGCAAGGAAGCCGCAGCTCTCGGCCCTTTATAATATTGGCAGGGGTTTGGCCAGTTGACTCGTGCAGTGCAGAACGATAAACCAACAGGAACAGGTGGAGGTACTGGTTCCAGTCTCTTTGGTGGTCAGAGACTACCTTGAACAAGTGGCGGTTTATGATCTTATTCATTCGCTCCACCATTCCATCGGATTGTGGATGTGAGGCTATGGTTCTGATCTTTCGAATATCCAACAGTTTACACATTTCTTAGAACAGGTTGGACTCGCAATTTCTGCCCTGGTCTGAATCTAGCTGCAATGGGACACTGAATCGACATATCCATTCCTTTACCTGGACGTCAGCGACGGTAAAGGCTTTTTGGTCGGACAGGGCACAAGGACATAGGCTTCTGTCCACTTACTGAAGTAGTCCATAGTTACCAGGATGAATTTGTTCCCATGGTCGAACTCTGAAAACGGGCCGGAGATCTCGATCGCGATTCTTTCAAAGGGACCACCCACGTTATATTTCATCACCTATTTTTTTTTCATTCTCTTAATTTCTGCCCCGATTTCGTTTTTGATCTCCCATTTGATTTCCTCTACTTCCGTGTTCATTTCCTTCCTGATTTTGTCTATCTTTGTGTCGATGGTTCCTATCCTTTCTTCAAGTAGACTTGCCACACAACAAAGTTCTTTCTTTAAGCCTTCCGCATTTTCTAGAATTTCTCCCTTCAAGCTATTCAAATTCTCTAGAAATGCATCTTCCATACTTTTCGAATTTTCTAGAAGCTTCTCCTCCAGGCAGCTCGAATTTTCCAGAAGTTCAGCGATTTGGTATTCTCATCGAGTTTATTCATTACTGAACTCAAATACCCTCAGAAACTTCGAATAAATATGTTTCGGGATCTTCTCCTGATTCATTCAAATTATCCCACAGCCTCTTCTGAAGTACTAATTCCTTTTCAGAACAATCTCGCTCCCTCTCCTCCAATTCTTACTTCAATTCGGTGACTTTCAACTCTACTATGCGCCCTTTCCTCGAACATATTTTGTCTCTTATTGTCTATTTTTCACAAAACTGAATATGTCCACTTATTTTTATCGAGTTCGAAAACACTTGTTTACTTTCACACCTCTATTTTTCGCGAGAAAGGTCTATCAATTTATATTTCCATATATAGTCCGGTACTATCCACTTCGCGAAACACAACAAATCACCTGTCTCTCTACGCGAACAAATTCTTATAGTCAATTTCCCGGCAATACAAAGGTTGTTCACAAAGCTCTCACAGATTTATTTTACAAATACACTTCTAATCATCTATTGTAACAAATTAATAAATTAACTTGTCTTTAACAAATTTATTTCCAACAATATTTCACTAATCACAAACTAATTTATTTTCAACACTTAGCAACTAATGCTTAATTTATTTCCACTATTTGAATTTTTTGTTTAGCCGCTGGATTCACTTTCTGAACTGCCCTCTTGGGTCGGGAAAACGTTTATATCGGTAACGGTCCTTTCTAGAAATCTGTAATCGGCTCGGTCCTAGAATTTTACCGGTGATTCACAACTGCATTCTTTCGCGGCGATGTCATGTGTTTGTTCGATGAACCGGCTGGCGTATCGGTAAGGACAATTGCACACACTCCGATTTTGGACGGCCAGTATAAAATCGGCCGATATTTTATTGGTAGCGGGTGCTTGCAGACTCACCGGATTTTTACCGGGCACCGTAGTTAGCACACACTACAAACTAAGTTAATACGTAGTAACTACAATTTCACCGAGCAATCGAGACTGAAATTGTCGGTAAAGAACCGGTGAGTATGCAAGAGTGTATTTAGTCATGTACGCCACTACTTCTCGATACTGCCGGCGATACAGTGGCAGTGGACGGCTGCTTACCGGTATTTTACGTCGACGATCACCGGTCAGTCCCGTTCCCACATGTGGTCCACTATTGGAATTTGGACGACCGGTATAAAATCGGCGGTCCAAAATCGGTGTGTGTGCAATTAGCTTAAGGCTTGTTGGGAATATAAATAAAATTTAAAATGAGTTGCCTTAAACACTGTTACGCCACTGTATAATTGTCTAATTGTCAAGGGATACCTACCTACCTTAGGGAACCAATAGCGTGTGTCCTGTTTTCTTTACCTCGGACTCAAGAGTAATCTCGTTTTAGGAGAGTATGGTTTTTAGCATAACAGAAGAAAGGTCTATTATATGTATCTGTAGTTGAGGAAAAAGTGTTAGTTTATTGTGGAGAATATC
>WOGP01003234.1:0-15494 GCA_015342065.1 Leptinotarsa undecemlineata
CAGTGCAATCATCAACATAAAGTCGATGATTTCCCATATTTGAAAATCGAATTCCTTCAGAGTATCATTTCTCGAACTAGGCTGAAGCACATGCCAATCAATATATTTGTCATCGCCCCATCTGCATGTGAACGAGGTAACAACTGCATATTCGAATTTGCCCAAATTCCTCATATAAGGAAAAAAACTGTACATAAAGTAAGTGAGTATACTTGAAGACTGACTATAAATCAAATTATGTACAAGAACAATTCATTCAGGTCGGTTTCAACTTACCTACACTACACAATACACACAATACAGACAATATATTTGGATAGGATGGCGACCGTTGAATATGATTTTGATTGTTAAGTTGGCGAGAATTCGGTCAAAATGTTGAAGGAAACCAATTTCTACATTGTCAACGTTTTGAAACTTTATTGTTTCATCTTCAGGACTATTTACGGCGGCTATCCGAGTTAAAGGGTGAAGTGAATAATTTCGACATAAAATATAAATACGTACACAGGTTCCTGAAAGACGTTGACACAGACACGAAGGGATTAACAATCTCTTGTTAACATATTGTTATTTAATTATTCACTTCACCCTTCAACTCGGAAAGCCGCCCTAAATAGTCCTGAAGATGAAACAATGAAGTTTAAAAACGTCGACAATTTAGAAATTGGTTTTCTTGAACATTTTGACCGAATTCCCTCCAACTTTACAATCAAAACAGACAATATAATCTAACGCCCTTCGTGGTATTAGCCAGGGGAGCAGTTGTTTTCTGATAAGTGTCAGTCCATCAACATACAGTGTAGATGAGTTGAGACTGGCCAGAACGAATTCTGGTAGATAATTTTATTTATAGCCAGTTTTCAATTATGCCTACTCAATTTTAGTATTGAATTATATTTGGAAAATGAAGATCGTGGTGGAAATATTATGTCAGTTGAGAACCATTGAGTTAGGTGTTCCCAGGATTCAGTACTGATACCCTAATTATTTATGATATATACTGATGACCTGATGGAATATTGTCTAGGTTTACCAGCGATCCATGCAGTAGAGTATGCAGATGAACCTAATTTTAAAGTTAGAGAGGCTTTTTGGGAAAAGGGACCAAGAAGTGTATGGACAGGTGAAAATATGGGGATGAACAATCACTTAACACATCCAAAAGAGCATTGATGAAGTTCACAATCAATAATATTTTGTTTATCTTTAAAAAAGAGGATTCCCATTGTTTTTTTTCTATAAAAATGTTAGTCACCATGTTGCACAAGTTGTTTTTCTGTAAAAATGTTAGTCACCATGTTGGACTAAAAACTCCTCAGATTGTAAAAAAAATGCTATATTTTGTGATTCATAGCTAGTTTATGTATAAGCTATTTTATTATGCGATCATAAACTGTCACGATGAGGAATTTCGAATTGAGCTACCGAGGTAAATAGTTTCAAATCGAGATTGAAAAAGTTTAACATGGAGAAAACTGCTACACAAATGATGATTTTTTGATATTTTTGTTTGATAAGCTTCTCTTGATATGAGTTCTATATTGGATATAGAAATTCCATAAAGTCTAGTGAGTAAGGTCTACTTAATGTGCTTTGATATTTGTATATGTATCCCGAGTTTCCATCAACCTTAGTAATTTCTTTAGAAAATACTTATGATAAGTTGAAGGTTCATGTAGTATTGCCTGATTATTTCTCCTACGTTTGTTTGAAAATGAAGAAACGAAAAAAAAAATTATGGAGAAAAATGTATCTGTTACCTTTTTCTATCATGGAAGGTATCTTTGAGTATTGCATAAGTATTAATGTGAGCTTAGTATCCACTTCACTGATCTGGTATTGGAAGAACTGGCTCAGACTATGTAATTTTGGGAAAATAAGCAATGAAGCAGCCGATACGTGCCACAGTTATAAGGTTAGATTTTTCAAGACAAGATCTAAGGCCGAGAACGAGACGAAAATGAACCAGAAGAAAGATGATGATCTAAAGAGTTTCGAAGCTGACTCACGAACTGAGTTCGACCTGATAGGTAGCTATCAGAACCCAGACGGACCAAAAGAGATACACCGAAGTGAGAAAGCAAACGTAAGGAATATTCTGAATCAACTGCGTGGGAGTCAACCAGGGGAACATTTCAACATCAACATCGCCTTGGCCTGTGTTTCACCTTCGGGGTCAACTATCGCCGTGTCGTGAAAAGGGAACACAATGGTCTTGTTGAAGGAACTGGAATACGGAGAAAAATATCAACAGCACCTACGCACTACAAGCATTAGGAAGGAGCGGAAGCTAGGAAAGAAAGTAGAAGAAATACATTGAGTAGAAGCAACATCCTCCAAAGCGAGACACACTGGGTGATTATATCAACCCTAGAGAAACAAAACAGTTCATCCAAAATTGCAGATGAGCTGAAAATGGCCCTTCTTGGTGACTAAAAAATACATTCAATTCTAAGGAAAAATATCATCAGTTGCCACATTAGAAGGCTGATCCCCTTCTATGAAAATAATCCTCCCAAACAGTTACGAAACAATAAAGCCAAGGCGTTGAATAGGAGTATTTTGAAAAGAAATGCAGTTTCACGCTATTGAATGTTGCATTCTATACTGGGTAGAAGTAATTTGAAAACAGATGCAAGCGAATTATTCTTTAGTTAGCAGCAATTGTATAAACAATACTCATGATGAATATACCAGAAAGTTCATTCTGACCACGTTCATCGAGTTACATAGTAAATGAAGTCAAAGACGAGTTACGAGACAAAATTGGGATCAAATCATCTGAAGGAACCATTCAACAATTAGGATTTGCTGTGGAAATAAATAGTGAAATGACTCAATGAATTAAAAGTATGATTGAAGATGAACTGAACTCTGGAACTCTGTGTTAAAGATGAGGTTGTTGGCTGAATGACACTAGGGTAAAAAAATCAAAAAATGAGCATAAAAATCAAATAGACTTATTGGAATACATAGTGCCCAAATATTGATGTGTCAGATCCGATAGAGACAGGTAAGGTTAGCTAGAATGATTTCCTGGATTGATCTGTTTTGAAAGCTGGTTCCACTACGTTCATCTCACCAAAAAACAGAATACATTTTCCAGTATATTACATACACTTTTTTCGAAAAATGTTCAATTGATTTGTTTTTCTAAAATCATTCACAGTTCCTGTAAAATGGATGGCCCCAGAATCTTTAGCCGACCACATTTATACTACAAAGTCAGATGTTTGGAGCTTTGGTGTTTTGGTTTGGGAACTAGTGACTTTGGGTGCAACTCCTTATCCCGGAATCGCCGTTCAGAATCTGTACCACCTTCTGCGTCAGGGTTATCGGATGGAAAGACCCAATAACTGCTCGCCAGCATTGTAAGTAAAGTTGTCGAATCCACTTTGAGTATATCTTGTAATCCTTTTCAATAATGATGAATATCAATATTATATTACTGAAGAAAATATCGTTGAATGTATTTTATTCAGTGAACAAATTCAAACTCTCAACTCTAAGCAATGAGTTAATTGTATTGAACAAGGAAAATGCATTATTGCATTGTCAAATTCCAATTCATTCATTTCGTTTCAGAAATAAGGTCTGCATGAACAAGACAAAATTCACACTCAGAGAACTTGTTAGTTATGAAGAATTTTGAAAGTTATGAATTTGGAAATAGTAGCAAGTGCATAAATTACTCTTTGAGGCAACAGACTTCAATTCATCATACTTCTCATTTCAACTGCTGATATTGTAAGGAAGGTTCAAATAAATTTCGGAATTTACAAAAAAAGGGCATTCACTATTGATTTATAAGGAAAAATTATACTTGTATCATCTTTTCCCAACCATCACCCAACTTCTCAATATTGAGAGATTATTTATTCAGTTTACTTATACATTATGTACAGTACAGCACATGTATTGTTACTTGGTATATCACTCAGTATCTCTCCTTGATAGAGTATTCAGACTTCCTTTAATTTCTGTTAAAGTACTGGTATATGAGATGTTCCTTCACCTTTATTCATGAGATGGAGCTGTTACTAGTTAACAACTCGTTCTTTCAGACGAGGGTTTCATACATGCAGCCACGCTGAAATCAGTCGAGTTTCATACACACTGCTATTTGGGTCAAATTTTTTCAGCACTGATGAGTAATACTCTCCGTACTCGATTATTTCAGCGTGGCCTAGCTGCTAGATGAATTGTGTAGGTACGTTGTAATGTATGAATGTTTGGAAATTCCATTTCGGAATATTTAATTTCTCATTATTTTTGTTTAGAGTTGCGAATCAGACGGACATTTTGTGGTGTACTTCAATATTATAAATTCATACTATTTTTTGAGGTACAAAATAATGAGACACTGCTGGCAAATAGACCCGGAGAAGAGACCTACATTCCAAGAGTTAAGCAAATGTTGGGAGAGACTTCTAGAAGACAAAATGGAATACATAAATCTGTCCAGTAACGCAATACATAACAGAGGATACTTTCTCTCTCCATTCGAAGAAGGTAATTATCAGTATAGCTTCATGACATGATACAGATCAAAATGAAGTTAAATTAATTATAATTTGCACTCCTCAACATGGCTTTAAGAGTTGGAATAATATATATTTCAGTCTTTTGTGTTATTCTTATATAATTTTCTGGAAAACAAAAACATTTTTGCGAGATTATATCTTTTTATGTATCACCAACTACTGCCTGTGCAGTATATCTAAACATGAACAAAAAGTTATGTTTCATAATAACAATGAATCCTGTCCTGGATTTAGTTCGAAAATTGTGAATACACAAACCTCCTACTCGGCTACACCCATCCAGCAACTTTCATATTCCTCAGCCCCAGCCACCTGACCACCGTATCTGATTCCGGAACTCAATGCCTGTTATAAAAGTCGTTTTGTAATGACTAGCTTGCCACACGTGTGTTCGCATGTCTGTGTTATCTGAAGAGCAGACCAACCCCGTAGCGGAGGCACATTCAGGCATCTACCCATCTGAATCTGCATTTTACACCATTCATTACTACTATACTTTGCTTTGTTCATGTGGTCGCGATCTGACTTCACCCTCAGATTCACTCTATATGCTGAATTCGAGCGAATCACTCCTTCTATATTCAAAAGGCTGGACGAATGCCTATTTTCTGAAGAACCGAACTCAGCTGCGATATCTTTGTGAGGGTCAAGGAAGCATGTCCATCTTGGGGAATTTGCCTTATACGCTGTTCTCGTAATTTTCCGCACCTCTGATTCATTTCCTAATCTATTAATTGATTATGTCATTTGTTAATCGAGTTTGGGACAACAAATATTTCCATTTCGCGTTATCTCTAACTAAACGAAAGCCATCGACTCCCAAAAACTCCCATAAAACGTCTCCTTGAGACCACGGGAGAAGAGCTTTGAATAACAGATTTGAAAATTGATCTGAAGACCATCTCAAGCTCACGAAAACCATCGAGTTTTTGGTATGACATATCCTTGAAATACCAGTTCGTTCTGGGCAACACTCTCTTCCTACTACTGCTGGAGACGTCGAATAGTGTTGAAACTATGGAAATCTTCCAAAGAAAGTAAGGAAACAATCAAATTTCAAAATTAACTCCAGACTAAGATTTGTAGATCATGCAAAAAAGCAACTTTCAGACACGAACATTTATGAAAATAGCTTTCACTTTCAGTTTGTACCTGAAAGTTACTTCTTTGTATGATGTTTACATCTTTGTATAGTTGATTATTGAATTGATTGTTTCATTCCTTCCTTTGAAACATTCTCCGATTTTTTGTTTCACGATGGATGAGTAGAAAGCCAAAACCTTTATTTCTCATGAATCATATTTTGATGATGAACACATAAGAAAAAATAATATCTTGATAATAAACATTTTACATGAATTTCTGATTTTGCTTTCAGAAAATTTCCCTAAAGAGTCTCCAACTTCCGACATCAGTCCATTGAACTACCTGTCAAGAACCCAATCTTACGAAAAATGTGGTTCAATAGAAAAGGCATTGGAGGCAGAACTACAAAAAATCACTAATACCCAGAATACCACCCAGGGATATGAGACTCCTGTCAAAGTTCCAAGAAAAGTGAAAACACCAAGCAATGAAAATCCAGAAGAATATACTGATATGTGCGGAAAATCATAGTTCGATTATAACTACACGCAAATATGATTGGCATCAGCTTTGGGATTTGGAGAAGTGAAATACAATTGTGGAAATCCTCAAGGTCAACAAGGGAAGAAGGATTCATATATTTTCCTGACCAAGAGATGAGATATCATTTGAAAGTATATCATTCAGCTTTTTGCTATAACCAACTCCATGCATATGTTTTTTGAACTATATATATTTGTTTAAAAAAATCAAAAATCGATGAGCTACAAAGTCATCTTTCAGTAATGTTTGTAATAAATAGTGATGATGTGAAACTACATAAATAAATTTATTCAAATTGTTTCTTTGACTTGTTTAATTATTATAGGATTTCAGATGTTGGATTTGAAAAGTTTGGAAGTTCATTCATTATATATGGAACCAGGTAAATATATTCTTTCAAAATATTGATGAGAATGGTCGTTGAATTTGTGAACAATTTGACAAAAAATTCAATTGATTAGCAAAACAAAATATAATTACTGATATATCTAGAGTTATGTATGAACATCTGTTAGAAGCGGTGGATCATTTATATTATCTCATATTCATAACAATTGCCACATATGTAGACTATACTGGAACTGATGAGAATTTGTATATCTAAAATGTCATATACTCATTTTCCCATAGAGGTAATTGTTCTGATGAATATTTGCATTCACTTGTCAAAAGATAGGCGATATTCCACGTAGTTATTTTTCCATATAACCCCCTCATCATTAATCCGATTGCAAATATTTCCATAATTTCTATGAATGTTATAGCTTTTTCTGTCACATTAAAAAAACGTGATTATGATAAAAATTATGATCGAAATAGGATGCTTTCTTAGACCATTGACAATCAGTCTGACAAATTCCCATACATTCAAATGATTTTGAAATGAAGAATACTACGATATTCTACTCGTTTGATTCACAATTGTCAACTCCAAGTCGTTTAATCTCAAGCCAGCCAAATTTCAGTATCGTGTATATCGAATAATGATATTTTTCAGCCTATTACCAAAAAAAGCAAGAAAACAGTTTCTTGAAAGAAGGTGCTCAGCAAGTGGCTGTTGATGCATATATCTCTGATACGCTGGTGTTTCCCAAGGATCCAGTGTGTCTCCAACCCTCATTTTATTGTATATCAACAATTCATTGGAAAAATCAAGAATCTTATATATTGCTTTGCTGACGACATTACACTTGTCTCATTACATTTCGATTCCAGGACATCGGGTGCAGATGCATATCTTCACCAGTACCAGAAGGTTGATTATCTTAATGAGGATCTGGATGTACTTTCGAATTGGGGTGTAAGTAACCAGGTTCAAATCAGAGCCACAAAAACCCAGGCATCAGTTTTCTCTAAAAAATCAATGCCTCCCAAACGGATATAATAATGTCAGGTCAGAAAATTATGCTTTTTAAAATTTGTTGGAGGTTGAAATGGACACCAATATGTTTTGGCACAATCATGTCTCTAGATTTGCAATGGTTGTTTCTCAAAAGCTTGGAACACTGTTCCGAACCAGAAAACTGTACACACCTCAGCAAATGTTGAAGCTTTATAAAGCTCAGATCAGATCTTCCTTGGAGTATTGTTCTCATGTATGGAGCTCTGCCCCCAAACATACCCTGAAACTGCAGGCTAATTGAACATTTTGGTATTCAGTTGGAAACTATTCTATACAAACTATATCTAAATTGATTCAGGGTAGAAAAAAATAAATTCATAGAGTATTCATTGACATTTTGGCATATAGAGTTTACTGGACTGTAGAAATGATGCGAAGAATTGGGTACATTCATGCGGAATGTGACATTTGATGTGAACGTATATTTGGTACAATAGAGTTGACCAGTTTATAGATAAAAATGAGATGTGAAATATATCGTCTTTTTCTCAATGTTAAAAGATTAATTTCATTAAGACAAATCTATTGATAATTTCTTACCGGCTAGTTACCATGTTTCAATATATGGTTCTTTATGCATAGGGAATACTAAAGACCAGTATTTATTAGAGTCAGTCAGTCCGCCTTTCGTGAACTTCAAAACTTCAACCCCCATATCGTCTTCATCAATTGCTGATGGCGAAGTAAAAATAAGTTACCATTTTCTGAGATATTGTGGTCTTTTACGTTATAACTATTTTGTTGAATATCCTTGACTATCCTTTTTTTAGATTTGTGATTTTCTCAGACCATCAGTAGACTCATTTTTTCTTTTTTTTTGACATTGCGCGAAGAAAATTTCCTCTAGAGTATGTGAAACTTTTTGAGCATCTGGATTCATGTCTTTCAATGATAACTACAGTTTTTTTTGTGACATTCATTCATTTGCTATTTTCTATTTCATACCTTTTCGTTTCATTTTCAGAGATGTTGAAGACAATATGATGTTGATTACGTAGATATGTTCTCTCGTGGAATTCACAACTAATAATTGAGTTCGATATACTCGTAAGGATATTATCAAATCTGGAGTTGATGCAATACCATTATCTCCAACAAGTAAATATGTTGACGATGTGGAGTTTTGCCTTTGAAGTCGCCAGCTATGAATACCTTTTCATTACTCTGCACTACCCGTCCTTAGATTTTCTAGAATCATCTCGAGGAATAACCACTGTATATTATTGTTGAAACCAGAAATCAGTGCTTGATATGGCTTTCGTAATTGCAAAAGTACTAGACGGGGCTCTTGTTGATGACAATTTTGAATGCCTCTTTTCTCACATGTGTCCCTCAGTACTTCCGGTTTGTTGTAAACTTTATGTGGGGTTCACGAAGGAAAGTTCAATAGTATATTCACGTGCTTGGTTTGGTATTTTTACTTTAATTCCTTGTCACTTCATTGCCAACCTTTCCATCCTTATCAAATACATCCATTTTAAATGATGCATTTACTATTATCACTATGAGTATTGTCAGTTTCTACCTGTTGAGAGAGTGCTAATGGTTTACTCTTCCAGTGATCTAGCTAGTAGCAAAATTCAAAGGCACTCGTTATATCCATGAAAGCATGAAGACACACATTTTCGGCAAATATTTTTCATATTTTGTAACTATGAAAATATATTGAAGTGGTAGATTGAATATTTAAAAGTGATTCGATATCACATATTGATTGAAAAGCAATATGTATTAGTAAAAATCCATGGAAATGTCTCATGCCGGATAAAATCATCTACTGATGAATGCACCAGAAGTGGATGCAATTGCTCAACGAAAAAAATGTTGATTTGAAATCTTAACGAAATATAAGGATCAACCTTTTTATAGGCAGTTAGCTACACTCACAAGATTAATAAACGTGAGAATCACTCCCGAAACTGGTCTAGATATGAATTATATCCATATGTTAGTCCCAAACCAGACGAAGAGTTACAAAATAATTGATTTGGGACGAAACCAGGAGCTGGGTAGCTCCTGATGTGTCTCAAGAGACAGTATCTTTGTTCTGGTGTAGAAAAAGTGTTTTTAAGTTTCAAAAGAAGAAATCAGGAGAGTTGGAAATTACTTTTTAGAAATGTTTTATGTCCTACTCACAAATCTATATCTCACATGAAAAATACCATCTATAATCTGTACAATCTGAACATCAGGAGTTGCTTTGTTTCTGAGATACATGGCGTTGAAATTCAAAAAGAAACGGTATTTATAAAATATCATGAAAAGTAACACCGATTTGGTTGAAATTTGCTACAGTTATTTGGAAGTAATAAGGCGCTTGTTTAGCCCTAACTAGATTGGAATCATTATATCCAATGGAGTCTCAGTGGGTTCCACAGTCTGTTGGTTGCGGAAGACCAAAAATTGTAACAACGTCGGAGCTAGAAGAAGATATACTTGATGCGATAGAACAAATTGTACCAGGAAGATAGCACTGCAGTTGGAAGTTAGCTCAAAAACCGAATGGGCAGTTCTAAATAGAAACCTCTCATACCCAGATTTACCTACTACGGGTCCAAACTCTACTACTTCAGGATTTTCACCCAAGATTAATGTTTTGCAGGTGATTGGTTCATACGATAGCACATGGGCGATGGCGATGGGTGGAAATTGTTGTTGACTACCTAATTGACTCATTTTTCCCACTAGCAAGATCAGCAGATATATCCTACACGGACTTTCTGCGAGATAATTTACCCATTCTGTCAAAAGGAGTGCTGGTACTTGTAAGAGACAACATGTGGTTTAAGCACGACTTGGCTCCAGTTCAATCAAGTGTCCATTTTCGTCAGCATTCGACATCACCTACTATAATCGCTGATATGAATCCTCTAGATTTCTATTTATGGGATCATCTGAAGGCTCCTGTTTATAAAACTCCTGTACTAGATGTGAATGATTTGAGAAATCGAATAATTGACAATGCAATGTCCGGCGATTCAAATCCAAAGTGAATCACCACTCTCGCACAGCCACCGCTCTTAGAGCGTCTCGAGGATTTTCCTGTAGTACTTGTGTGTTGTTCAAAAAAATACTTCAGGTATTTTTGACAAATTGATTGCAGTGGTGTATTTTATCAGAAGATGGACATTTCGCTCATTCACTTTGAGGTCGAAATTGTTCATTATTTGCTATTGATTTTTATTTCACGTTGTCCATGGATTGTGATTTTTTTCCCGAAAACGAAGCTTGATATGAAGGAAACACAATCTGAAAATCTAAAAAAGGAGAGGAATCTAAAAAAAATTGAAACGTCAGTGGCGTTCCTTTTTTCTAATATTGCTGACTGTGGTGCCCTATGAGACGCCAATGGACCTAATAATTTCGATCTAGTTCGATTTAAATAAGCGCCTCATTACTCCAAATGTGAGAAGTAGTATTTAAGGTAAAGAAGTAGTATTTAAGATAAATACCGTTTTTTTTAAACTTCAACTTCCTGTATCTCAGAAATGAAGCAACTCCGGACACATGTACATAAAAATTTTTATTTTTAAAACGACCTAACGAATCATCCTCTGAAGTTTCATACCGTAGTTAGGAAACACCCTGTAAAAATTTGATTCAGGATTCTCATTTGTTCGGTTATTTATAGGTTCCAACTGGACGAAAGAAAATTTTTGACTTCTTATCATTTATTTATTTAAACCAATAGTTAGTGAGATCAAATACCAACAATCAAGACAGTTTCCAGAAATTAGCGTATAGAGAACATATATTGTGAAACAATTTGGTGAGATATAACTTAAATAAAACAACAAGAACACTTATGTCTACTAGTTTGCCATGTATTAACTTTATATACAACTTATCATAGTTTAATACTAGTGTGAATTTCAATGGGTAGAGGGGATGAGGATGTAGAAAAAATGGCAGGTCATGTACACAGGTGGACAAAGAAAGAACTGAAACTTTTCATTCTCCCAAATTCATAAATGATCCAATCGAAAATTCATACTGCCGTGAATGATTTATAGTGGAAGATACATTATTTGAATTGTTATTATAGGCAGGGAAATGAATATTCCTTCAAAATTAGCTAGGAAAAATCAGGGTTACATTAAAAATTATGTCATCTTCAGACTGGCCCGTGTCAGACACAATTACAGTAGTTTTCATATACAATGAAGAAATATTTTCATAATTCCCATTTTGAGCCGAACCTTGCTTGGTAGAATCCATTCTCATATTATCGTGTGAATATATCATGAAATTTTTGTATTAATTTTGATGACAAATAGGCGATTGTGGCCTCAATCGTAGTTGAATGTTGTTTTAAAAATTTATTTTTCCATTACATCACAATCACTTCAATAATTGAATAGAACTGGCCGATACTTGATGAAATTTAATATTGAAGCTAATTAATATAGTTTATTGTATGATTTTCATTATAAAGGGTTTTACAAAAACGGCGACACGTGTTTCGCTATACGACAGCTTCCTCAAGCGTAAACTGATAGTTACTTCTAAATTACAACATATTACCCATTTGTATGTCTATTTTCCTATAAATGATTGTACCTGAAAAGGTCAGGTATGAATTCATTATTTATATGAATAATTTTTCGAAAGTACCGTTAATATACTTAACTATTTTTCAATAATGATAAATTATTCAATTTAGTTTGATCGTTCACAAAATATTGACAGTTTTTCAATTTGTTCATTTCCATACTCTTCAACAGGTTAAGTTTTAAACCTTCCTTCTGGAAATGGAGGGACTTGAATTCATAGTTGAACTCGTGTCTCTCTGTGATGAGTGGCATATGTGAAATTTATTTTTCCATTCTGGTAACTATTTCTGTGTTCCTTGATGCGGGCTTTGAACGTTCGACCAGTTTGACCTATATAAAACATCGGACATGACCCACATGATAATATATACACTCCCGATTTTTCTGAAACTGAACTTTTATCTCTGTTATTCTTGAGTGCATGCCAAAGTTGTTGATTTTGAAAGCAATATTCACAAGTTTGTTGTGCAGAAAACTTGAAATATTTGTAGTGGGTTGGCCTAAATAAGTTGAGGATCTATAACTTTTATCCCCTTCTTTTCGAATTGGGTGAACTTGCTTCAAAGCTTGGCTGTAAACATTTTTTGATAATAAGGAATGTATTAGACTGTTATCGTAATCATTGTTAACGGCTCAATATCTTATGAACTGTGAAACTGAATTGAATAATTAACCATTATTGAATCTGTTTATTTCCAGGTGAAAGTAGTTAATTATATTTACGGTACTTTCCATAAACTAATATAGTTTAAGTAATATGTTATGGTAGGTATAAAATATTTGTAATTCAGAAGTAACTTTTAGTTTACGCTTAAGGAAGTTATTGTATAGCGAAATACGTGTCGCGGTTTTTGTTAAACCCTTCACAAACATTCACCTCAGTTATACTTTGATGAGGATTGTCATATGAAAAAACTGACACAGAAAATCAGGAGATCTCCTTCATTATAACTTCAACAATAATTTCTTTGGTACTGAGTACTTCAGGAAAGATAAATGTTGGCAATTGAATATTCAACATGGATTTCATTATTATTGAATGACTAAATACGTGTTATTCTGATACATGCTTTAGTTCAACCGGTGTAGGTGGAAATTCGTACCTGTTATGAAAATTAATTTTTTTCATCAGTTCAATATTATCGGTAGAGAAAGTTTTCTGTTTGATCAATTCGATTAGAATATTTCTTTCGAGTAACTGAGTCGTCAGTTTTCCATTATTCTTTCCTTCGAAGCGAAAAAGTTATGGAAACCAAAACAGAATATTACAGTTATAAAACACTTCTTCCAAACAGCGATAAAATCGACAGCATTGAAACTGACAGCTATGTAATTAACATTTTATTGGGTAAGAAAATTGATTCAATTTGAATATTTTGTTCTCGTATCGATGCAATCAGCTGAAAATATTTCACAGTGACTGACTGATAAAGACTGTGATTATGATAATGATTTATTAGCAGACCTCAACTCCATTGAGTTGAAGGCTTCGTAAGTCGACTGAAACTCATCAATACCATGAATAGATACAAGAGATCGAAATGAAGAATGAATTAAATATAGGATAGATAGAGAAAATAACATTTGGTTGGTTTAATAAACCGAAACCATTCATAACAAATAATAGCGATTTATGATGAGTGTTGAAAGTAAGGTTTCATTTTGTGAGTGAAAAAGTTTGCGAAACGAGCTTAGCGAGTTGAACAATTTCACGAACAAAATTAAACTTACTTTTAACACAAATATCATACAAAGTTTATTTGTACAACTATCTTGTTCTTATAATGAAATATATAAATTATATATTTCTATAAAAACACATTTTGACATCTCTTGTCAGTTAACTATTTTCATGTTATCACATTTGCTGTGAAGTGGCCATGTTAGGGACGCCGAATCACCTGGTTACCAACAAACAGTATTGAAGTCACATTCAAAATTCTTGCTGGTATTTAATGTATATAATACATTCGTAACATAATGTAATTGTATCTTTATCTATTGTTCATAAAGAAACTTCTTTGAAAATTAAATAGGTATGTTTCGTTTATCGCTATTTGGTCGAAAAAAATACTTTTAACACTAGCGTTGAAAATATTTTCTACTACTTTATAAACATAATCTTTTAATATTCTTGACAACCGTTAAAAATGTAATTTTTAATGACCGTTGTACAAAAATATCCTAATTGAAAATAGAAAAAAGTTATTTTTCCCGTCCTATATGCAATATGAATCTCCACAAAATAAATAGGTCATCAATCGAACAAGAAAAATTAATTACCACCAATTCAATTCAAACTTCATCTTGAATATCGACAATGTTTACGTGATGTTCAGATTTCTTGCGGTTGTGAAACATAACTTTACGAAAATTTCATTAGTTCGGTCTTCCGTTGCCTGATATATAAATGGATTTGAAATCCCTGAAAGAACTTATAACAATAATAACAATAATAAATAAGAGATTTCAAGTCAAGTTGCTTCACGACTTTTCGATTGTTAGTATCCACAATCGTTTTCGGCTTATGACTGGACAAATTTTCCCAAGGTATGACTATTTGTGGGTCATTCGAGTACTTTCACTTATCTACGCTTTCCTTTTTCCGCTTCACTGGTTTAATGGGATATGACAGTTTGGCGAGATTTGGCCATTTTTTCGCTTGATTATGAGTTTCTATACAATACGTATCTCTATTCTAGATTGGCTGAGTACATTGTTGGGCAACATGTATGCGGCTTCTTCGAATTTCCTCTTAAATCCTTTCCTATGCGTGATCTCAGCTTGGGACCACTCGATGTTGCGTTGATGGGTCCAAATATGCTCTGCTATTCCTGATTTGCTGGTTTTCCTTCGCCGTGTGTGTTTCGCATTGCGTACCTTCCATGACCTCTTAGTTTCACCGATATAGGATTTTCCGTACTCACAGGGTATCCGGTGAATGCAATTCTTGGAATCGCACTCCGCATTTGATGACTTGGTTTTCATGGGGCTGCTACAAATAGTATTTTCGGATCTGAAGCAGGTTCTTACTTGGACACAATTCTCTGGCACTGGTAACGTGCCATTGCTTTGGAGAATATATTCCATTGAAGATCATCATTTATGGTGTCTACTTCCTTCTGGAGACCTTCCTTCGTGTTACAGAGCCCGAAAGTCTTGCTGATTCTTCTTTTAGTCGATTGATGGTGGTTGGATTTGTGATTAAGTTAGTGTCCACCATCAATCGACAAAAAAAAACAATCATCAAGACTCTATTAGACCGTACTTTTGGGCTCTGTTATACGAAGGAATATCTCAAGATGAGACTGAACATCATCAAAAATTTTCTTCAACAGAATGGCTACTCCAAAGCGATGGTGG
>WOGP01003235.1:0-15494 GCA_015342065.1 Leptinotarsa undecemlineata
CACAACTTTTTCCTAATTTAACCTAAGCTGTATCTCCAACAGGTACTGAGATTCCCATGCTTAGGATCCTTATCTTGGACACACTGTCTATACGAATCTACATTAATAAAGCAATATAAACCATGACAGATAATAAATAAATAAATCATCACAGATATGTAAGCATCTGGAATACTAAGAATTAAAATACATCATCGTAATATTCCTTCAAGTCATAGTAGGCTTTTTGCAGAAGTAATCTTTTAACTGATTTTCTGTTTTTTTTTTGCTATTGCCCTATAGCACATTTGAAGGTGATAGTATATTTTCTTGCTCTCATTTATCAAAGAAACTTTTGTTATTGCTGATTGTCACATTTTGATTTAAGCAGTAAAGGAATAGACAGTAAAGACGCTCTTCAATTAGTGGTTTTTGTTCAATTTTCAAGCACATTCGCAATGAAGTATGAAAATTATGAAAATTGGTATATGGTATTCTGTTTTATACAAACCGGGGAGAATGGAGAATCAGCAAGCAATTTATATCTAGAAAGGTATCCAGAGGGAAGACAATGTTTTAGAGACATTTACGCAAGATTGCGACATGAATTAATTGATGGTGGCCAATTTGAAAAGAAAAGGCCAAGATTACTTGAATTGAATAGGGATAAGGAGTTGGAAGAAATAGTCATTTCAGGAGCTGTTGAAAATAATTCCAAAACGTCAATGCGAAATTTCAAAATATCAACAGGAGGATTTTTAAAAAACAAAAATTCAAGCCACACAGAACCAGAAGAGTTAATCAACTCAGATCAGAAGATTTTGAACGCCGCATGGGTTTTTATCAGTTGTTCTCGGAAAGTTGTAACAAAGTGCGTGATTTTTCGTTAAATTGTATTTGGACAGACGAAGCTTATGTAAGCAGTGCCGGCACTTTTAACCGCCACAATTCCTATACTTGGGCACAATAAAATTCTCATTCTATTGTGGAGCAGAGAAGTTAATGAAGATTGGGATTTAGTGTGTGGGCAGGTGTTGTCTGAGATGTGTCTCACACACATCTCAGAGTTATTTCGAAATTTCAAAGCAGAACATTGAACCCCTTGTTGATGAATTTCCACTAATGGAGGTCGGAAGAATATATTTTCAACAAGACGGGGCTTCGTGTCACAATATCAATTGACAGTTGACTTGGACATGCCCTCCAAAAGTCTACAAAATGATTTAAAAAAAGAAACAATTATTCTATTGATCTTTCGTTTCAACTATGTACTGTTATGGCCATATGTTTAAAATTTGACCAACGATAGGCCGGTCTATCGGTGGTCATCCCGATCAAATGAAAATAACTTCACATATGGGAAGTTACTAGCGATGAATCTTGACGGTTTTACTTCAGCTTTCTGCGCGGCATTTAGCTGGGTTAGTTGTTAATTTTTCATCGGGTATGTGCCACACGTACCTACAAAGTTGTAGGTTCACATGAGAGGCAAGGGTGTGGAGTTCTCGCCTAAACTTGAGCATGTGCGTGTTTGTACAGTTATTTCCGGACGGTGTCTGCAGGTGTCGCAGTGGTACATCCTACTGAATTAACTGCAGATAGAGCTTATAACTAGTTGGATTTTTTTTCGTTCGGGATACTCAGGCGGTTCACTTCGTCTGAAATGACACTCCCGGTAATGACGAGGAGCTAGTACTCCGGAAACGGCCTATCCTTCCGGTACTGACGAGGAGCTAGTACTCCAGAAACGGCCTATCGGTGGTCATCCCGATCAAATGATAATAATTTTTTTTTTCATATACAGGAAGTTACTTGCGACGAATTTTTCAAGTGGAAGACGTTGCACAGGTGCCTGATGGTTTTACTTCAGCTTTCTTCGCGGCATTACCTGGGTTAGCAGTTGTTTTTTCGTCTCGTATCTGCCACACGTACCTACAAAGTCATAGGTTCACATGAGAGGCAAGGATAAGGTGTTTTTACCTTAACTTGAACATGTTACATGCACCTCTCCTGCAAATTTTTATTTAATGTATAAGTCAGTTAACATTGCCACTTTTGTATAACTAATTATTCCAAGTTCCCCTAAATACATCAGACAAATTCGTTAACAACTCTCAGGCTAACTTCAGCACAATATATTTCGACTGGTGCAAAAGTGAAACAACGATCTCGTCTACGTTTTCGTTCCATTACGAAGCTATCGATTGAAAAAATATATCTAAAAATATCTGGTTTCTTCGACTTTGTTGCTCAACCGAAGATTAACCATTAACCGTTGTTAGTTTCTTGCATCATTCAGATCCCGGTGCCGCTACGAATATGAAGTAACGCAACCATGAGAAATCCGAATTACAGCATTTATCGCGAATTTTTATACCCCCGCTCGCCGCCCATGATGGCGGGAGGCGCAAACGTACTTGGAAGGTCGCGAAGTGAACGACCAACGTCCGGTACGTCCTTGACCAACGGACGCCGGCTGTACCGTGTGGCGGAGAAAATTTTGCACGCGCTTTGCCTCGGGATTTATTAACGGAGCAGCATTGCTTTCGGAGATGATGAACATAATCGGATGTACAATTTCGATTGATCAGTATAGAAATATATAGAAAACCAAATGGTAAATGCACCCTGTTTTAAAGATGAGTAGGCCGGCATGGGAAAATCGAAAATCGTGAGAGTTAGAAAGTCCACTTTCACCGAAAATTATAATTGTCATTCGATTCAAAATGTAGAAACTTACAAAAATGAAGTTCCGTTATAAACAAATAATTCGAAAAAAATAAAAAACAGGTTCTGTTAATTTGATTCAGGGATGAAAATAGGGTTGAAAACGTGTAGTGCACTTCTAAAAAATTAATATTAGCGGAGAGAGGAGGAAATAAACAAAGTGATTTGATATGATTTGATAATATTCAGTTCGTCGGAGAAGACGTTTTGAGGTAGCGATGAGTGTTCAAAATCATTGTGCCACCATCTGAAGAAAATGGTTCAATATATCATCGAGAGATTCAAATTGATGAGTTTCAAAATAGACGTCTAAGAAAATAGCCTGCTACTGGACATTTATGATCCAACTTTGCTAAGTGATGTAGGCACATATCAATTTTGGTATTGAACCTAGCACATAGAACAATGTATGAAAGAAAGTAGCCCATATGAGAAAAAAATGTCGTTCAAAATAACGATAATACCGCATAACTATGAATGTGGAGAACATGTGATAACGAAAGAACAAGTGGCATTTGCCTTGCAATCTGTAGAAACCAATCTTGAATGTTATGAAATCATTGATTTGATGAGAACCCAACAGAATGAAAAGAAAGATCCCAACCAAACGAGGCCACTATAGAAAATAGTTAAAATTCCAAATTGTCTCATCATTGGAATTGTTTGAACATACTTGCTGCATGCCTATGAAATAAAATTCTCCACAAAGACAGTAAACTTTATCAAGATATAAAAAGTTACTTTCCTGAATTATACTCATCTTTCACTGAATCTATTAATCATGAGAAACTAGAAACATGAAATGAAGTTTTTCTTCAAAGGGTGAATTCAATGGATGCAAAAACAGGTGACTCTTAACTTCCTGAGGATTTTTCACTTGAATATACGTACACTTTCTAACAAGCTAGACGAACTTCATATCTGGAAGAAAGTAATTTTTTGTGAACTTTAGCTTGTCCGTAATTGTTCACACCTTCATAATATTCATAATTATACTCGGTCTGCATCTTGTGTAGATTCAATCATTATCATGGTGGAGTTGCCATATTTATTTGTGAGAATATAGCGCTCAAACAACTGACACTGGTGACTTACAAAATCGTTTGGTTTCCACGCAATTATTAAGGGCTTACTCCCCTTCCGCACGGTGCCAAATCTGGCAAGTAAGGCGCGTGTTCGAGCACTGGATTGCGTTTATCGGCCAAATACCGCTCATGGGCAGGTGCTTTGTCCTGGTGCAAAATCCACGAGTTGTTCTTCCTCAACAATGGCCGTTTCTAACGAACTCTTTCTCGCAGTGTTGCCAAAACTGACAAACAATAAGTCTGGTTGCCAGTGTGGCCCTCTGGAATCCATTTAGTCATCACATTACTATTAATGTCGAAAAAAACAAGCAACATTGCCTTGAATTTTGATTTGGACAGCCTTGCTCTCTCGGCCCTCACTAAAGCGCGTACACCACTCAAAAACACGTGCACAAATAGAGAATTGTCCTCTTGCAATAATTTATAGCACTCAGTCGGAGTTTTTTCAATTTAACGAGAAATTTGAGATTGAAACGTTGCTCCTGTTTTTGGCACGAGAAAAAAACACATTCGTTTCAAACCGTTACTGCATCGTGTAATAGTGATGAAAACGTGTTTTGGAACGTGAATAGTGAAGCTTTCCAGATACCCAATGCACTACTCGTTTTTTCCACATCCCTCTAGGGCGCCCTCTAGACGCGCAATCTCGTTATTTAACATCCGGACCTCCTATCAACAATATTTTTAGTAGTTTCGAGAAAAAAACTACACAACAGGCGAAATAGATCTGTGATCAATAAATCAAAATTAAGAGTATTACTCAGTTTCAGGAGAAAGATAACTTCCAATACTATACTTGTTTGTATTTAAGTCATCATCAAAGAATGTTGATTGGCAACCTTTCTATGACTGCATTTCGTCGGAAGTTATGGCCTTCTGAATAGTTTTCATAAATGAGTGAAAAAAACATTATGTACTGAAAAAAGTATCTGATGTTCTGAGAAGAAACGTCTCAAATGGTTTGACGAAAATCTAAAATGCATGAGATGCATGCTGTCAAGACTGGTGCAACTAACTATCCCATTTAGAACAGTAAATATCGCAAAATTTTTCGGTTTTTGATAACTAATTCATTCAAAGCTCTGAAAACAAGTTGAGGGACAGTCAGAAGTTCACGAATTATAATAAATCCATACATAAACGACACTCAATTATAGATAAAATCACTCCCAATAAGTCTAATGATGAAATGCTTTAAAAATGTACAATTTTAAATGGAACCCTGTATATATTTTTTGACCATTTGACGATATTAAACTCTTTTTTCAATATCATCTATATAGACCTATCATTGAACAACTCGATGTATGGAGGAAAAAACGACGAAATTTGCTCAATTTTCAATGAAAATTCCAAAATTGAAATTTTTCACTAATTTTTTTTTAATTCTATATTTAACTCCATTCATATAAAAAATCGTTGTCATTTGGTATATTTCACTAGAGTTGTCAATACTATTATTACAGAACTTCCAATTGATGAAGGCAAAATAATTCTCATATCGTTAAACAATTCATTGAAATCCTGAACACCAGCATCGTTCATCTCAAAAGTAAATTCATTGTAGACCTTTTCACCTGTTTGTTCAATGCGTGTGTCAGTAGAGTCATTTCAGTTCATTAAAAAAGCAACAAGCATATTATCGAAACTTACAGACCCATTTCTACCGGTTATATTTGGTAAACTTTTCGAAATGATTATCAAGAACAGTTTTTTTCAAATCCTGATCAGTTTGGTTCCCGTAAATCTTGCTCCACTATACAAGCAATTTGTAAGTGCAATTGTAATGTAACTGTTAAAGTGAGAAACATTGTCGAATGCTTTGAGAACAGTTTTCATTAAATAAATGAATATGGAGTTACAGGTGTAACTCTCTTACTTCTCACATCATATTTACACAAACCAAAGCAATATGTCGATCTAGAAGTCAACATAATGTCTAATTTAAAATCTATTGAGAACAGTATTCCATGAGGATCTGTGCTGGGGCCTCTCCTATTTTTACATTTCTAAAATGGCCCTTTCTGTCAAGTTCTGCCCGATAAATGTGCCATATATGCTGATGACAAATAAATTCTTTGGTCACACTAAAACTGCAAAAATTTAGTAGAAATCATGAAACTTGCTGAATGCCAGGCCGAAGAACGCCAATCTTTTTGAATTTAATATGGAAAAATCCTATATATCATTCCAAAAACTGAATTGCAGAAAAAAAAAACTTCCCATTTATTTGGTATAACTCGGGATGACACCCTCAATTGGACATGAAAATCTATTTCTATTGAGGCTACAGAGAAAATTCGTTTCTCTTGAACTCGTCTCGCAACCAAATACGCTTTTTTCCATTCTCATACTACCTATAGGAACCGTCTTTGGGTAGAATTTACTTTCTTTGAAAATACAAAACACAATAAGAATAATTTCTGATGCGAGATATCGTGATACATGTCGTCCATTATTTAAAAAACTTGGCATCATGAACTCTAGATCAATTTTCAGTGTTAAGTCGTTGGTTGAGAGAAACCTTTCATAATTATGATAAACTTTGTGTTGACCTGTAGTCCGATGGTTTATTGTAGGTATCCATTTTAGGGTTCTTTGTTTTTTGTAATGTACTTTTATTATAAAGGCTGTAGTAGTAGCAGTACGGTGTTTGAGGAAGTTGGATCACAAATGCTCTGTTTTTTCCCAGTTGCCTTGTAGTGAAAGACACGGCAAATCTCGTTATGCAGCCGATGTTGAAACTTGGGTTTGCAACTGACCGCCTTGGGGAGCATCATCTACCTTCGATATTCAAGGACTACTAAAACTTTTTTTTATCGACGTTGAGTACATCATCGCAGGGTGGGTCGAAAATATAATTATTTCTTTATTCTGAGCAAAACTTATTTCATTTATTTCAGTACGTTCTCATACAAGCTTCTTTTCAAAAGATTTTATTTTTGAGAACTGAATAGGCCCTTGAGATCAATATCCTTTCCAATATACACACGCCACCGTGTAGGAGACTAGTAGTACGACTCACGCAGCTATTCTTTCGGGAAGATGAACGGTGTCGGGTGATTGTACTGGTTTGTTTTTTTGGTGAAATGGAACGTGAAATTGCGGGCCGTTCGTGACTTTCTGTCAGAGTTTAATCAGACAGATCCTACATTATAGCAGTCTCGTCTCGGATTATAAAATAACATATAATTTCGTCTGTCGGTCACATCCTTCTAATTTCTCCACTTGTTGATTTTTCGAGAGAATATTATCTTGGCAAATTGATTATCATACTAGGAAATACATTCTTGTTATAAACCAACTGAACTTTTACCACAATGGATCAAAGAAGACAAACTTTCTTCAAGGAAGGAATAAAAAAATATATGTGGTGGAATTGGTCGGCACTTGATGAAAATCTATAACGTATTCAAGAAACACTTCGTGAAATTTTCACTGGACAGTTTACAAAACCGCAACACGTGTTTTGCTATACGTGGACTGATGAAAAATAAGGTGAATGTTAAATTTCGCGGGTTACCAACATTCGATTGGCGATTCTTTTAATTTTTTTTATGTTGGTACACTAGTCTTGAACATTTGTTCAAAGTTTCAGCTGTTTGGCATGTTCAGTTTGTTGTGAGAGGCATAAAAATTAGAAGTGTTTTGCGTGTTCGGCGAATTTCTGCTATCGAAAAAAAGGATCAAAGAATTTGCATTCAATTTTGTGTAAAAAATGGAATTGAGTGCTTGAAAACACTTGTTGACAGTGGCATACGGTGATTGTACTCAGAGTCAGAAAAATGTTTACATACAAGTACATACAAGTGTTTTACAGAAGGTCGAGAAGATATGAATGACGAAGTTTGCCCTGGTCGCTCCAGCACATCAAGAAACAATGAAAATGTTGTGAAAGTGAAGAAAATTGTTATGGAAAATCGTCGAATCACTACAAGAGAAGTTGCTGAGGATGTTGGCATATCGCTTGGGTCATGCCATGCAATTTTTTCAGAAATTTTAGACATGAAGCGTGTGGAAGCGAAGTTCGTTCCAAAATTGCTAAGTTTTTACCAGAAAACCCGTCGCATCAGCATCGCTCAGGAATTATTAAATGACGTCAACGGCGATTCAAATTGCTTGAAACTGTCATAATTGGTGACGAACCATGGGTATATCGTTATGACATCAAACCAAAGTCCCATCGTCCCAATGATAGAGCCCTAGGAGAGCCAAGTCCAAAAAAGCACACAAAGTTCGATCAAACATCAAATATCATTGTTTTCCTCGAAAACCGTGGCGAAGTGCCTCAGGAGTTCTTGCTGCGGAGTACGGTCAATAAGGAATATTATCTTGAATTCATGTGCAGCTTGCGAAAAGCAATACGAAGAAAACATCTGGTATCGTGGAAAACAATTCATGGCTTTTGCATCACGATAATGCTTCTACTCACCCGTCATTGCTTAGAATTTTTCGCGAAAATCGATACCATGATCATGCCTCAGCCACCAAATTCACAAGATTTGGCCCCTTGCGACTTTTTCCGGTTCCCAAAATTGGACGGCGTTTCGCGAAGATTGTGGAGATAAAAACAGAATCGCTGAGAGTACAAGGACATAGCAAAAAGTCCATATCAGAACTACTTGGAAGATTGGAAAAAACACTGGCACAAGTGTATTATGTCTGAGGGGGACTACTTTAAATGGAACAAACTATAAATTGATGGATAAATAATTATTCATTGAAAAAAATTAAAATCCATTTTATTTTTTGAACAGACACCGTACAATAGCTTCTTCAAGAGTCTTCATAATAGTATGTTCTTCTATGAATGATCGGCATCAGCCACGGCTTCGACCGACGCCATGGCATTTTTCGCCAGTTAGTATCTATAGGACTACTTCCAACTTCTACTATCCTAAGATGATGCGGATCACTCGTCTAGACGAAACGTTGAGAAATCCACTCAAAATAATCGAACAAATTTGAAACGCGACAAATAAAAACGATGCCGATGTCTTCCTTGCCCATAGATTCACTACTCTTGAATCTGTAATTCTAATTAAAATTGGGGCCTTCTTTTAGGATCAGGCAACAATTGAAATCTCAGGGGTGCAAATATAGTCTATCAAATCGAACAAATCCATTATGAGTCTAGTCATGGGAAATAACATCAGACTTATGGACTAGGGAATGAGGAATTTCATAACTTCCATTCTCCACAATAATCCCAACTCTCCAACTTGTGATGCACTGTTTGGAACCTTTGGTGTAGTAATGAATATTACTAGATTTTTTTCCCAGCACCAAACCGTTATTTTGACACCTCGACACGTATTTTGACACCACGACACGTATTTCGATCACCAAGTGATCATCTTCAAGAGAAATATTAAACTTCCTCTTGAAGGAGGAAGTAATTATTCCAACTCTCCAAATAAGTATAATTTCAGTTAATCAGTTAATACTTTAGTAGTCTAGAGTTATTATTTTCGAAGGTATCAGTGAACTACGTTAGATGCTGAAACATGTTAGAAATAATACATGCCGAACAAAAACATATCTCTTTAAATTCTACAAGTACAAGAATATTGACCATTGAATGATTAAATAGTGGTCAATGCATATATTCATTGAAAAATATTCAGTTCTCGTTGATTAACTGAAAAGTTATAATTTCAAAAGTGATCACCCACCCAGTCATAACAGTTTTCAGGCCTTAATCCTGTATTACATATATGTTTTTCGATACTTCAACTTTCCGATCCTGGAATTGTAGTTGCAGGAGTTTTGCTGATTGTTACTAACAGAAAATGTGGCTAAATGAGAGATGAAGATCAAATCAGTTTGGGATAATCCGTTCTATATGAAGTTTTTGCTAATTGCTTATCTCTTTCACAATTTTTGAACTGACGTTGCCACAGAAAATCATCATTTCACGACTACTAAACAATTAAAAGAAAGGATAATTATTACTCTTTCGGAGAAATTATATTACCAAAAATATTTCCAGGGAATTTTTAATGTATGTTACAGTAGATCAAAGTAATAATGACCACTAAACAACTCTACTTGTATTGTTATGTGAGAACTGTTTTGATCAGTTCTAAACAAAAAGTAGCATAAGCCGGATGACAAAATAGATTCTACATCTACAACCACATAAGTTTTTGCGACGGTTCTTATGCCCTATGAAAATTTCTTATTGTTAATATGCACTTACCATCTCGAGGGCAATCATAGTGACAAGTTGCATTCATTAGAGTAAACGGCCTGAACGAATGTAGAAACTGAATATAAATCGTTTGTGGCATTATTTATAGTTATTTGACAGAGTCAACTGGTTTTTCACGTCTAATAATGTATTCCATATCCGAGGAAATACGATGTTATTGTTAGATTCCCACAGACACGAACCTTCGAGTTATGCGATAGTACGGGGTTGCTCTTGAGAAAATGAATACGAGTGAATAGTTTGAAATACCATCAAACAATGTATCACAAAATTTCCCTTTCCATAAAAAAAAACAAATAGAAAGCGTCTTCTTGACGACAAATAATGCAATGTAACTGTGTTTGTCCGATCTTGATATCTCAACCCGATTAAAATTTAAGAGAGAGGGAAACTTTTTACATTCGCACAGTGATACAGAAAAAATCTGTCAATCGATTTTTCGTTCTACAAACTTTAATAGACAAAGTCAGCATCAGATGATGATTTTGTATAGTTAAACACCAAAGTAACGCAAAATATGGGGTTACGCTTAAGAAACATTATTCAAGTTTGTTAATTTATTAACCCACCATAGGTCATAGGACAAGCTCAAATAAGTAAAGGCAATGACATCTCCCCTGGATTCCTCTGTCTTTTAAAGACTGTATCTGACTTGGTTTTAATTTTCAACTTGGTCAAGATATATAGAAATGTGAAGATAATTTTTTGTACCGTCAACAACTTTTTATTTACAAATCACACACTCAATTGTTTTTTATACACGGTCGAACAGAAAAACTGACAAAAACACTATAAAACTGAATAAACAAGATGAACAAAGACAGACGTTTTAAATTAAACTTCTGCAGGAACACTCCCTCCCAATGATGAAATCTTATTCATCACTATTTTTCATGTTTATCAACATCTAGACGACAAAGTTTGGTAACAGGTCTTCTGTATGTACCAATATTTGTTTTTACATCGACCACTCGTACATTGCCATCTGCACATGGATATGTTGCAGTGACTATACCTTTGGGCCAAATGTGTCTCAAGAATTGGCTGTCGACTATAATCACCATGTAAAAGTCTATATTGTCGCTGGTCAATTCAGAAGTGATTTATTCGAATCAAAATCTTCAAGAGACCTTCTCAGGTCTTTATCGGCACTTCTTAAATTTGTCCCATTGTCAGACATTATTTTTTTAGGATACCCTCTTAGTTTGATGAATCTTCTCATTGCCATCATTATAACTGAGTCTTTACTTAATAATTGGCAATTTCTAGGTGAACTGCACGAGTGCTAATATCTCTTCTCTCGTCGGCAAACACCTGCATTGGTCCACTACCATGGTGAAAGGCCTGACAAAAGAAGTTAAACGAGAATTGGGTAGGGGGCATCTCTGGAATTACTGGCTGACCTCTTTTATTTTTGCACCACTGACAGTGGCTCCAAGAACTTCTTACGGCTGACCTAATATTGAGAATCCAATATCGCTGTCGGAGCTCGTTCACCACATACTCTTGACCATTATGCGCCGCTTTGCAGTGGCAATGAAAAATTAGCAACTTGGTGAAATAGTTTTCGGAATCTAGAATAATTGAAAATTTGGTGTCTGTGCCTAAATCGTTAGAGAATACTACTCTGCTTTTCAACCTTAAAACTCCTTCAGCATCTAAAATCGGCGAAAGTTTATTTATTCCGTTTCGTAGTGAATTAATTTCTTCGGAAAAATCTTCGATTCAAACACCTTTCAGCCAAATTGTTTCTGCGGTATTTATCTCCGAAGGTTGAAGTTCTGCATTGTTTGATGATTTATAGATAAATCTCAGCATCCAAGCTGTTGCTCAAAGAAAATTTAACCAAGACGAAAATCTTTTCACGTCTGGTAAAGTCTGTTTTAGATATGAATTGATATGCTTGGTGACACCAACAAAATTTTTCTTCACTTCTGATTTATTCAGAGACTTGGTCATTTTGAGACGTCCATCCGTCTTCTTCATATTCAAGAAGCTGAGGACCATTTAGCCATCTGCTACCAGTTTCCCACAAGTGTAGGTTATTGCTTCTTGTGGCATTATCAGTGATATTTTTTTGTAGGGACCCAATTCCAATGTGTAACGTCTGTGTTTTAGATGATCTATGTGCTACACATTGCTTGAAAATCACGGTATCAGCCGTGACAGAATGAGTCAATTCAGATATTGTGATTTTCGTTGACAGCCAGTATACTTCCCAGAACCGCAGCCAGAAGTTGAAGCCTGGGAATAGACATCATTTGTCGGATGGGGGCTACTCTGGACTTTGACATAACGAAACTTGTTTGAATGTAATTTTTTTTTGATTCGAAGGTAGGCAACAGCTGTTCATGCCTAGGCACTTGCATCACAGAAAATATGGATTTGAATTTCTTTGGCTTCAAAAATATTGAAAAATAACAACGAGGAATGGACAAAGTTGAGATTTTTTCAATATTTCCAATCCATATTATCCACTTTTTCATCATTTCTTCATTCAGATCATCCCATCCAATTTTTAAACGCCAAATGTCATGAAGAGATTTCGAGCAGCTATTGTGAAAGTATTTAGTAAGTCAAAAGGATCAAAGATTGACATGACTGTTTTTAGTACTTCTCTTTTTATTGCGTTTTTGGCAAGTAACATTTTGGAGTGTTCGGAGTCACACTTCATTGAAAAAGAAAAAACATCTTGATTTTGGTTCCAAAATAGTCACAAAATTCTGACAGTGGATAAAGGCAACTCCTCTTCTCTGTCCATATTTTTTTCTCTGAAATTTCGAAGCTCTCACTTTCGAAGCTCTTTGGAATTCCTAGACCAGTTTCATATAACAAAACCTCCTCGATTATGAACTTCGATCACATCCGATGATATTTTCTTCGGTTCTTCAATGGTATCTACACTATCGAAGTAGTCATCGAAGAGGTGTTGCTCTCTAATGGCTTGTGGAAATTCTGCCTCAAATTCCGCAGCATTTCTTCTCATAACATATTAGGCTGATGTTGTACAAACATTCAAGTAAGCAAAAAAAAATTGTCAGATTAGTGAATGAAGTTCAAATTAGTCTCATACAGATAAAATGCTGAAACGGATTGAAATAATTCAAAACTGTGAAAGTATCACCGATATAGTAAATGTCTCTGTATATATGAACCCCTCAAAAATTGAGAGTGAAATTCACACAAAGCTCAAATGAAAAAAATCCATTAGAAATTATCTTTACAAACTTATGTTAGCTGCATTGGATGTCAAACTGGATACCAACGTGCATGAATGTAAATGAAATAACAAAATCAGCTTCTTGGAAACTTGAAATACGATTTCGAACTAGAAAGTTGTACACTCCTCAGTAACTGTCAGTGTTCAATCAAGCTCAATAGACCTGAACGAGAAGTGAATTCAATACATGTCGAACTATACTCGAAGAATTCTTGCATCTGGAAAATGACATATTTCAGGAATTAACTTTCCGAGGCCGTTTTTTGCAATATTATATATGATACACATTCTCATTATCAGAAAAACTTGAGAATCGTTCTACAGTACTTGGGCAACTTCATTAAGAAATCGAAGAAAAACAGTAACGAATTTCCATATCCAATCCTAGTTCGAGAGCTGGAATATCAATCAACCAGTTCACATTTTCAAACGCCATGAAGAAATTTTGCAATGCAGGAAGGTCAAGCAAACAACTTCAAACACAACACACTCAACAAAAATCACATTAAAAAAAACCTCGTACAAAACCTGGCTGCACCGGACAAAAAAAAGAGACATGAATAATTGAGGGTAATCAATATTCAACAGAAAGTCGCTAACCCTTACTGGTGGAATGGTCTTTTAACGTCTGTAGGTCTACCTGAAACTAATCTTTTTATGTAACCCACCAAACGACAATGAACTATCCAACAGGTCAAAAGCCTCTGTATGTAGCATGCCCAGCAGATTTGCATATAAAATAAATTCGTTCGAGTCATCGAATTTTTCATGTCGTCCCTATCACGCCTTGGGTTCCATTCAGATGGGGTGCACTAGACGATTGCGAAAGTGAATAATAACCTGTGGCGAACAAAGAAGTCAGTGGAGACAAAATTATTATTAATCATTATTCAGTAAATAATTCATTTCAAATATTACAGCATTGTTTGGAAGAAGAGAAAGTTTAGAAAAATAATACTCAACAACTTTTTCCGAACGTTTTTGTAGACAAATCACTAGATATAAATAGCACAGACTAAAAAATGATAATTCATCAAGTAGATTATCAAGTATATGCCATACAATGATATTGGAAGTGGAAATTCAGTAAGAAAATCATTTCTACCAACAAAATTAAAATGCTGTGAACAATATTTTTCTATGGATGGTATACAATGTGCCACTTCTCTCATCGCTTTCATACGTTCAAAACGATAGATTTCTCACGCAGTGAGAAATATCCGCCATTACAGTGAGAAATAATTTCTCACTGTTGTCACGATAACCAAATCAGTTATGACTTGTTACATGTCAGATTGATGATGACACGTTCTCCATGTTGACAACGCTACGCCGACGATTCGCGCATAATATCCAAGTAGCCCATTGTCGGCGTTTCCATAAAAACAAAACCGAAGCACTCCATAATTATTGTTGTCGACTCACCCAACGAAAATAATTTCATTGTTGATTGTTATAGTATAAACAGCTCAGATTTATTAAATATTGAATATAATGGAATCCAAAGATTTAGAGTTGGAAAATATACCTCCAGAAACTGTTCATAAAGCAAAAGATTTTTACAATAATTTGCTACCAAGCACATCAAGAGAAAAATATGAAATCGTTTACAGAAACTTCATGGACTGAAAAATGAAAGCCAAGGTAAATTCTTGTTCCGAAAATACCTTGTTAGTTTATTTGGAGAGTTGTCAGGAAGATTGAAATCATCAATATTATGGTCTCATTACTCAATGCTGAGGAGTACCTTAATTGATAAAAACTTTGTTGATATATAAAAAAACTACGTGCATTTTTAAAATGCAAATCTAAAAAATATGTTCCAAAACAGTCAATAAGATTAACTTCGGGAGAAATTCAACGATTTCTAAAAGATGCACCTGATGAAAACTATTTGTTGATAAAGGTATGAATTGAAGTTGCAAATTGTTATCGAAAAATGATTTTGATTTCTGGCTGCTTTAGCTTTTGGCCTTACAGGAACATGCCGTTATGATGAACTTCGAAAATAAAAAATTGGTGACATGAAAGATATTAATTCGGCCCTTTTAATAAAATTACCCGACACTGAAACCAAGGTTCCTAGAAATTTCACAATCACAGGAGAATTCTACCAAATTAACAAAAAATATGTGAAGCTTCGATCATGCACAAATGAAACACGTTTTTTTTAAATTACAAAAATAGCAAATGTACGAAACAGCCTGTGGGGATAAATAAATTTGGCACCATGGCGAAAGAAATAGCGAAATTTTTGCAATTACCGAAC
>WOGP01003236.1:0-15494 GCA_015342065.1 Leptinotarsa undecemlineata
GATGCAGCAACGGTCGAAGTTCAAAGTGATCTATCTTGGTGTGATGCACAAACTGCAAATGGTTCTGGTGCGTTTGTATGGGACTAGATGTTGGACGGCCGACTGCTCTTGTACCTGATTGGTCCGATCCTTCTAAATTATTGTTTTTGTTTGAAAACTTCATTACTGTTTACTTGATTGGCTTTTTCCCAAAATATATAGCAAATTGGAAAAAATTAACAAATCAATGTAAAGTCAGCCACAGATGTCTAGCTACACTTTCTGGCATAGGAAAACTCTTACGTGGGCAAACACAGGCGATGTTGTCCAAGTTATTTTTTTTCTTTAACTATTTTTAAGGTAAACATTTCTAAAGGTATTTAAAATTGGGTAGTGATATAGTCTGACAGAAAGACTATGATTATTAACGATTTCTGTAATGTTTTAGAGTGCCAAAATTTCTTGAGTGGCACAAATATGGATATATGTCTAAGATTGTATAGGTATAAAGGTAATCAATTTTTGTTTGACCTTTGAAGACCTGAAAAAATAATTCTTAGGGAGACTATCAGCAATCTTCCCGAAATATTTTGAGTATCAGAAATTCCAAAATTTATCAAGAAAGTTTATAAGCATAGAATTTATTGGATGTTTTTGTCTGATCCACTACAAAAGTGTCGCTGAGTTATAAGGAGTTATTCTAAAAGTTATTCAGAAAAGTATCAGTAACACTAAAACTTCCAGTTTGACGTAAATCAAAGATTTTAGTTTTTCAACAGATAAGTTATATTATTTTATTGTTATCAACTACAGATTACCATTAAATTATTAGATAAATATTTAGTCTTTGGAATATGATTTATCGGTAATCAAAAGTAAGTTTATAAATAATCTTAAAAATAAATCATTTAAACAATATATAAACCAATAACACTTTTAAAATAATTACTTTCAAAATAAATAAGTTAAGAAAATAAGTTAAACAGTTGAAACGAGATCAATTCAGATAATCAATCGTCTGGATTGAATGGGTTAGTTAGCCATATTGCTCACTAAAGCGTTGATCCTAGCTTAATATCATTGTTTTCTAAATTATTATCAAAGGAATCTCATTCCAAACGCAAGAAACATATTTTAAGACTTAACCTTCACAAATGTACACATCAAGAGACCCTCTTTTTTTCAAATAGCATGCACCATATAAGTTATACATTTAATATATCCAATTATGAAATAACTCATAACTTAGAATGAATACATAGAATTCTATTATGACTTCAGAAATGCAGATTACCAAAGTCTCAATAACTATTTGAATGCCATAAATTGGAATAGAAACCTTAATTTGGCCAATATAAATGATGCAACCACATTTTGAATATGGCTATAGCCTTGTTTGTACCTGTGAAAAGATTCAAAACATCCACTTTTCCCAAATGGTTTAATGTAGATCTAAGATACCTGGTCAAGCAGAAAAAGTTGGCTCACAAAAATCTTATGGTTACCCTGAATGATCAAGATTATCAAATTTCAGACTTGAGAAGTGCTCGTAAAAATCATTCAAAATTTCGTTAGGAAAATTATATACAAGGCGTTGATGGCACGCTCAATTCAAATCCAAAATATTTTTTGCAATATGAAAATTCTATTGCAACAAAAAAGGAACAAATTGCAGAATGTTTTGCTGAATATTTCTCAACAGTTTACGACAATTCTCATGGTGAGTTTGACGATCATCCTTGTTTGAATATTAACTCATGTATTTTTCATCCCAGTATATCAGCTACGATGATGTTTCATGAAATTTAAAACCCCAAAACTTAGTTCAAGTCCTGACGGAATTCCAAATATTTTCCTAAAAAATTGTATATACTCCATTACTCATCCTCTGTACCTTCTTTGGTAAATTGGTTTTGGTAGTTTTTTGGCTGATCGTTCACAACAGGTTAAAATTGGGGAATGCAAATCGAGTGATATATTAGTAATATCTGAAGTCACATTGTTCACCCCTGTTATTCAATATTTTTGTGAATGATATAGGATGCTGTTTTAATAACAATGAATTCTTAAAGTTTGCGGATGACCTGAAGCTTTTTAGAAGGATAAAGTCATACAATGATCAAATTCTCCTTCAAGATGATCTTGATACAGTTCATGAATGTTTCCTAATGTAAATAAATGCCATTTTATTATCTTCTCAAAAGTTGGTAAGTTCAATACATCATACAGCACTTAGAATACAGATTGTCTATAAAAGATTTGGGGGTTATTTTTAATGAACAACTTAGATTTGCAAACTATATTAACCAAATGAGTGTGAAATCATTCAAAACAGTAGGTCTTATTTTACTTCAGGTTTTTCCATTGAAGCATTAAAAAGGATTTAGTTAGCTCTAGTGGTGTCCAGGTTGGAATACGCATGTATCATTTGGTCTCCATTACAATATGAACTGTGTATCTCTAGAAAAAGTGCAAAATGAATTTTTGAGATTTTGTACTTTCAAGTTGTCCTGAATTACTTGAATCTGTCAACATTCATGTTCCGAACAGAAATCTTAGACACAGCCATTTATTTCATATACCCTTCTATCATAAAAATTATGGCAAACATACACCTTAAGAAAAAAAACCTAAAGTTAGTGGATGACAAAATAAATTAGTATTTTTGGTGTCTCTTATGGTCGTTTTAAACAATCATTGAATAATCATGGCAAAGATTATACATACTGGGTCTATTTCATATGTAAGGTCGTAATAAACAAGGAAAAAAATTACTACCTGAAAAACCAATCAGTGATCTTCCGAAAAGCTTTTGATTGTAAAAAAGTCTTGAAATTTATAAAGTAGAAGATATGCACAAGTATAGATACAGGTTACAATATTAATTTGTTTTCTCGCAACGATCAATCAGGTACAAAAATGTTGCTGGGCAGTTGGTACCAAAAATAATGTTTTGTCAAGAAATTAAATTATCTCAAATTCAAGCAATATGAAGGCAGTTTTACAGATGTTTTCATGTACTCTTCCAAATGGTATTTTTTGTTCAGTGGCAGCCAACCACTATCTGGAAATTTTATATTAAGAGTAAATTTTTATTTTTTCTCAAGTCTTCAACTGCCATCCAAAGAAATATGAAGGCAGTTTGATGAAATATTTTCACGTGCTCTTCCCAACTGTATTTTTTGTTCAGTGGCAGCAAACCTCTATTTGAAAATTTAATAGTAGGAGTAAGTTTTTTTCTCAAGTCTTTTACGGCCATCCAAAGAAATATGAAGGCGGTTCATACATATTTTCACATGCTCTTTCCAACGGTATTTTTCTGTTCAGTGGTAGTAGACCTCTATCTAGAAATTTTATAGTAAGAGGAAAAGTTTTTTTTTTCAAGCCTTCTACGGCCATCCAAAGAAATCTGAAGGCAATTTTATAAATATTTTCACATGCTCTTCTCAACGATATTTTTTGTTCAGTGGCAGCGGATCTCCATCTGTGAACTTTATAGTATGAGAAAAAGTTTTTTTTTAATCTTCTTCGGCCATACAAAGAAATCTGATGGTAATTTCATCAATGTTTTCCCATGTTCTTCCCAATGGTTTCGTTCAAATTTGTTTCGGGAAACCTGAGCCTCCACAAGAATGTCATCGAAAATAAGACATGCACCAAATTCTTGGGATTATGGACTGATAATACCCGAAAGTTTGATGAACACGTGAAACATCTCAACAGAAAAATTGCCTCTGGCAGCTAAGCTATAAGTGTCATCACCAAGGAGAATAGTAGCAGGAAAAACATCTTACTTTACATTAGTCGAGTCTCATCTGAGTTATGTTAACGTTTTCTGGGATTTATGTAGCAAGCAATTGATGCAATCAGTGTTTGATCTACAAAAAATTATGATAAGATAGATATGTAGAGCCAAGCATTTGGACCACTGTAGACCACTCTTCATAAAGAGTAGAGTACTAACAAATGTATCTTCATTCTAGAAACAGAATATCTAATTCAAATGAGAAAAAATACTTTTCCTTTCGAAAGAATATATACCACATGGTAAAATACCAATATACCTCTGCCAAAGCCAACTTCAACATTAATAAAAAATTCCATAATATTTGAGTCGGAAGATATTCAATCATCTACCATTTGAAATGAAGAGTATAATAGAGTCAAAAACATTCCAAAAAACTTTTACTCACGAAAGCATATTATAGCTTGGAAGAATATCTTGAAGACAGATTTTGAGTACCTGAACCCTTGAGTTCGAACCAACTGATTTATTTATTTTATCTATATATGTAAATCAATTCTCAACTGCTTTGTAGAATTTTATGTCCTGTCTACATGTAGCATTAGAATCTGTATTGTTCCATAGTTACTGTGAATCGATTGTTTTTATTATTTATTTAAGCTTTGTTAATAAGAATTTTTTTCTTTCACAATAAAGTACATTTTTGATTGATTGATTGATTGAAAATATAATGACAATAGTCTAGACTTTAGTCCAAAGTTCGGTACTTCCTTTTATTTATAACATTTGTTCATTATTTAGTAAAATAGTGTTTCAGAACCTGATCGTTTTATTTATTCATTAGTTGATTGTGGAAAAAAGGAAATATTTTTGATATTGTATCTACACATATTTGAATAGTACAGTTTAATAATTCAATAAAGTCTGGATGGAGGTGGGCCGTTAACTTTTCCCTTCCGGATCGCGACGGTCACGTTATTTTAATAAAGGGCCCCTAATGAAAGTAATTTGGTAATCACTGCAATATAACAAATCAGCGCTAAAAATCAAGTAAATTTTTGCAAAATAATCATCAACCTAAATGTGAAAACTAATCATATGCCATATGTTACCATCATTTAGAGGTGCTCTTCGATAATTATCAAAAGATATGGACACTTTTGAAGCTCCATTAAATTTCTCTTCGCTGCGTTTCAGATGTTCATCATATTCTTTATCAAACTGCATTTGAAGCATCTTAGCAATCACTTCATCGCTTTGAAAATCGTCATTGGAAATGGCTCCCAATACATCTGAGGGTATATCTGCAACCTCCAAATCACTTGGCGAAAACTTGGTTTCATTTCTTTTAATGTAATTTTCTTCTTTTGCTTGTAGATCTCTAGCTACTTCTTCAGATAGTATGTCAGTGAAATTCACTGGCTCTGGCTTCTCAATTTTTGCCCAGGGACAAGACATACTCTAGTTTAGTTGTAGTTTCAAATGAAATGAAAAATATAGATTTGATTTTGAAAATTATTATAGTAATCTTGCGCAACACGGATGTAATGTTGCTCAACTCAACCTCAACATAAAAACTTTGCAAATTTCCCCTTCCCAAAGATAACCAAATTTTAGTTATCTTCTGACTTTACATTGTTTACTATTCTGTGTCTTTACCCTTTTCCTTCTCGCTAGGTGGCAAATTGACAAACGACAAGTTTGCATTGTTTACAATAACAACGAACAGCTGTTTGCAAAAGAAGAGCAATTGGTAAGTCGACACGGAACAGTAACCACAAAACAGCCACTGGCTGTTTTGTGAGTGGTTTAGTGACAGTAACTATGAAATTTTTTTATTATCACTACTTCCTAACCACTACTGGCAAGAATTTTTTACAGCATTTACTTGAAAAATATATTTTTGTTGGTTACTTTTGAAATATGCTGGTTAATTGTGTCATTAATAAATCAATAGCAGTTTTTCAATTAATTGATCTTGTAATATTTAAATTTAGTTACTGAGTTTCTTAGGGTCACTTTTGTCGGAGGAAGGTGAAAGTCACAGATAACCCCTAACATTCAGAGTTTTTACTTGGTTTACTCTAAGTTTACTAGGTAGGTTTTTTATGCCTTTCTTGATGATCGTCAATTGATGGATGTAGCCGTTACTATGTGGTAGGTCATCATAATGAAAAGAGAAATAAAAATTATGTTTTTTACCACTTTTAATTGTAACTAACGTTACTGCAGTTTCGCCTTATATGGACATTTTCCAACTTACACAATAAACTCTTTTATTTTATTTATTTATTGTGTAAGTTTGAAAATGTCCATATAGGACGAAACTGCAGTAACGTTAGTTACAATTAAGTGGTAAAAAACAGAAATTTTCATTTCTCTTTTCATGATGATCGTCTAAATAAACATATTTTAACCTAGGTAGTTCTTTTGTTTTCATTATACAAATGTTGACCAGATTTATTCAGTATTGAAAACTACCTGTGTCTATAATTTTTATATACTTTTTAGAAAATGTAAATCATGAAATGCTGTAAAAATCGTATAATTCTACTCATCTAGCAATGTAAAATATGAAATAGTTTAGTAATTTTCAATTAAAAAACTATTAGTTCAGAAAGCTTTTTGTATTTTTCTAAAAACAACATAAAAGTGAATACAATAGTGGATGACTTTGATCACCATATACCCTGGTGATTTGAAGTTCACGTTTCACTTTTTTCGCTATGCTCTGATGCTATATAGCGTAAAAGAAAAGGAAGTAATTTCTGATTCATTTCTTCGAAAGAGTAAAGGTGCCACAAAATTCGATGATATTTGTGTTCCACAATTCACATTTATAACTGAAAATTTATAGTTACAAGTTTAAATTTTCAATTAAAAGTGTAAATTGTGAAATTCACAAATATAACTGTGACATTGTCTAAGGATTTAGGCAATGACTGAATCTATATTGATCTCTTCGTATGTACACTTTACACAGGGCACAATAGATAGAGGAAAGAAAGTTTTGGCTTTCTACTTCTCCATCTTTATATACAAAAAAAAATGTGGGAATATTCCAAGAAAGGCAGGAATAAAGGAAGGAAGCAATGCATTTCAAAAAATTAAGTTTATGCTCTATAGAGTATGAACTAGGAGAAGTAGAAAGTAAAAACCTGCCTTTTCTAAAGATGTCGCCAAAGTGAGCAACGTCTATCTTGTAACCTAACCTAGTCAAAGCTACATATGCTATATTCAACTAAGGGTTGATACAGACTGGTTCACGGTGGATGGCAGATTAACATTTTTTCCTTGATTCTTCCCTATATATATATCTGTTACCGTTACCGTTTACGAAATAGGAATTAATTTAAATTTTTTTCTTCGGATTTTATTACCTCTAAAAATGCTGATATCTTCGAGTGACATAATACTATGGTATCAAAATTTGTTTTGTCGTTAGGTGATATTTGGAGGCTTCCCACACTTCAGCATAATCCTCGTTACTTGAATATGCAAGGTGGAAAAAAATTCAGTTTTTTCGAATGATTAAAAAACAGACTGAAATTTGGTTATTTCAACAGGAACACCCTGTGTATTATTACAAATTCATGAAGCTGTTGAAATTTGCTTTCTTTCGATGTATATCATGCGTATACCTAGCAAGTCAAATTTCGGACTTACGATCATTTATTTGCGAAAATGTCCTTCAGAATGTTATTCCCATTCGGTATTTTGTAAGCAGGTCATGATTACTATTTGACAGTATTGTGACATTCTCCCAAATAATATTGACATTTTCGTTACTTCAGAAGTTTCAACCCTTCAAAAAGATGGAACTAAACTATTCAAATATTGTTCTTAAGAATTTATTTATTATTTTTGAACAGTGTTTTTGTACTTTTCGATTGTGGATACTAACAATAGAAACGTCGTGAAGTAAACTTGGCTTGAAATCTTTTAATTTTTATTTTTTTTATTGTTCAATTTTCAATTGTTGCTTGTATTTTATTGCTATTTAATTTCAGGGTTTTTTGAAAAAGATTTCAAGCCATGTTACTTCACGACATTTCGATTGTGGACACTTACAATCAACACGTCATACCTAACTTGGCTTGATATCTATTAAATTTTATTTCTTTTTAATTGTTTACCCCTTTTTACTTAGAAAAGGTGTGCAAGAAAAGTGCAAAAAGTTGGAGCAATTTGTAATAAATAATGACAGCGTACACAGCGCCCTTTAGATGGTAGGTACATTAAAATTATAATTTCCCATGTCAAAAAAAGCCCGAGTACCAAATTTCGTGCAAATAACTCGTTTTTTGCAGAAGTTATTTTTAAAAAACGAACAAAAAAGTCAGTTTCAACAGCCTGTATCAGAAACGTAGAATTTCCGGACACAAGTTTATACTGACTTTTTTCTTAAAATAGTCTCATGGATACGTCACTTGAATATTTTAACGTACTTATTCTACACCCTGTATATGTATGTATACATCACTATTAGAATGTGTTGAATAAAATATGTATATGTATTGATACCTTTCTACTGAATATAAGTTTTTCTTTGTTCATATCAGAACAAAAGTATACACTTCCTTTTATTTTACGAAAATGATTCCTGACAAACACTTTTTTAGTATCATATTGATGAGGCATTTTCTTGTATAAGAATGTTCAAAAATTTACTTCGTAAGATGTCTACTAAGAAAAAATCAAAAATATTTTTTTCCAAATGTATCACATTGCTGTTATATAACTCTGTGAAGTGTCATCTTAGTAAATATACATTTTTAAAGGGTACATACAACTGGTATTGTAAAATAATATATGTGCTGCAATTAGAACCTTCTCCAAAAAATCTATAGAGACATTGAAATATATTTTTTCAAATTTTTCATTGAAAATCTGAGCTTCAAAAAAATGAATGTGGAAAGTAGTAGTGAAATAAAGAATTAAAAGTTGCAGAGGCCTGTTCATCTGTCTAGTTTAGCACCTTGTTTCAGATTTCTGAGAAGTTGGTTTTGCTTTTTCAGTAATGTGATTGTGACAATGTTATCCAATTCGAAAGCATTATTAAATGATGCAGGCAAATTAATTTGCAATAAATACAATGTGCTGACATTTATTACGTCAGGTGCATAGGAAAATTCATAACTGAACTTGTACTTTTGAAATGAAAAACTTCCCTCAATTTGGGTTATTACAGCAAATGCAAGTTTGAACAAAATAAAATAGAGTTTGATTCATGAGTTTTTCAAATTCCCTTTGAAAGTAGGATTAGTTTGATCTTCCTCTTGAAAATGATCACTTGGTGATCGAAACACGTGTTGAGGTGTTAAAATAACAGTTTGGTGTTGGGACAGAACTCCAGTAATATTCACTTTTAGAAAACGCTTGATACTACGAAACTTTTTTTTGTGATCAACCAACTCGATATTTTCACGGTTCAACCGTGGCAACTTCTGTTTCATATTTGTCTTTTGACATATACAACAACCTCAGTACATTCATTACTATTTCATCAGTCTAACTCTTCCACACACCTGGTCATTCACCAACTGGAATGCAAATGATAAATATTTACATGATTATGACATGCAGTTATACATGTTTTAATAAAACTGCTCATGACAGTGTGTGTGTGTGTGTGTGTAAAGAATTTGGAGAGTTATGGAATTGAAAAGCCTGGAGTAAAAGGAAGAAAAAAAGTATACAAAATTATCATCATTTATTTAAGAAATGTTTGTATATCTTAATTTAGTAAGCTGGATTGCACCACCACCTAGCCTTCAAAATTTAAATAGATACACTAAAAGTAATGAAAGGTACAAAAAAATAATTTCTATAAAACCGACATGGTGTAAAAAAAACTAGGCTTTACATTGTATGATATGTTCCCAAAGACAAACTATACACAAATAAATATTGAATAAATTGAATCAATAATATAAATATACATAACCATGCTGAAAAGGTGTAGCGAATAGATATTACAATATTGTTCATTACCATCATTACGATATTTACAGTTCACAATAAGTTTTTTTGTATATGAAACTGTATAGAGTAATCTTGTAGTCTTTCATGTAGTGGTAAATTTCACTCATATTCATATAATTCGTTCTTGAAATTATGATTTTTTGAATTTCTTTCCTATAAGTTTTTTTTGTAATCCTTTCAGCATGTTTATTTTGAAATGACTGGTAAACACTGACTGAATACAGGATTGCACAACTGATATAAGTATCAAATTAGTAAAAGAGTTTTTATTTGAAATTTAAGAAATAAAGTTACTTATCAGGAACAATAATGTACACAATTACTAATGCTAATGGTGAATTCGAGCAAGCGGTCTCGACCTATCAGATATATTTCATTATTAATTTGTATGGTTGATGCTGGATTGATTTTGATGGAATATATGGCTGACGGGACTTCGACTAGCCATTGTACTCTCTAGGTGCTTCAGGGTGTTATTTACCAGAACACAAGGCTAATGACTATAAATGCTGTTAATACTGAAAAAAAACGAATTTTTTAGTAATGCACTGTACAGAAAGGAGTATCAGTATTTTCCTGAAAAACAATTTACAAATGGATTTTCTCTCTATTTTTTATAAATTTATAAATAAATAATTTCTGTGAAGTTGATTCTCGAATGGAAAACAAAAAAATGTTCCCAAGTGTTAACTTACATTTTATGAAGGTGGTAACTATTTTATTATTTCTTTAAAATTATGTGTATGTCTTACAGTTGTGCAATCATTTAACCTAAAGTAACAGCAAACAATATTCAATGAAAATTTTTAAGAAACAATTAGTTGGCGAGTTTTAAACAGTTTTCTACATGAGTTAGGAGGATCAGTTATCAAATTCGGACACAATTATCTACTTATTATGATTATTTTCAAAATAATATGTATTGGTTTTGCTGGGAACAGTAAATATTTCCGCAATTTAATTTTAATCATTTACTAATACTTTCAAGGTAAAACTAGTTAAAATACCAAAAATGTAGATGAAATGAATAGTCACAAAAATTCTTTGAACAGCCATTTTGAACAAAAAGTAACTGTTAGAAGTGGGTTTTATTTTTCACCATATTCAATAAACATTTCATGGGAGATTTCCACCAAAGTTTTACAAAAATGCAACACGTGTTTCACTATGCAATAGCTTCTTCAGACAACTGAGTTAGTTACTATAAACACGCCTGAAGAAGCTATTGTATAGCGAAATACGTGTTGCGTTTTTATGAGACTATTTAGTGAAAATCTCACAATAAAGTGTTTCGTGAATAAGCTATGAATTTTTATCAAGTATCGGCAAATTCCGTCACATATTTTTCACCTTCCCAACATTAGATGAAAAAATCTATTGTAAGTCGATTTAAAGAGTGATTATTATATATGAATGAATAATATTTAAAATTCATATTTTTTTATCTGACATCGAGTATAATATATCTCTGTAAGTCTACTCAGTTTGAAAAGTTCCAAACTATTTTGTGGTTCAGCTAACCAGCAACTGAATTTGATGTAACTCTCACATTGACTTTCAGAAGGTCGGACTGGCAGGATGAAAATAATTCCAGTTGGTGTTTTTTGTTTCAAAGTTTCCCGTCTGCCCAGTCTGCTTCTTTTGTAATCAGTTTGCGATAGTATACTTGAGTTGTGTTAAACAGATACACATCATCAAAATTTTTCTTTCGTGGAAGGAGGAAAAAATGTTTTGCTTTTCAATGGTTTGAAACAGTAAAAACAAAGTTCAAATCAGAAAATAACGATTTCAATTGGTGAAAATTGATTTTTACTTATATCTGTTTTTATTGATTTGTCAAATCTGTCTGAATATTGGTGAATTTATTTGAAGAATTATTAGATACTAGGTCAAATGTTAAAATTAGTGCTTTATTCTTTACCTTTCCTGTAAATAAAGTACTAGAAATTACCATTTCCACAAATAATGAAAAATAATTGAAAAAACATTTTCATATAACTCAATGATTTTAAATATCATTCAATCTGATGTTCAATTGTTTCAACAGATCATTTCTCCTGGATTACAAACCAACTTTTCAATTGGTGATAGTGAAAATACTTTTTGGAAAAATGAAATATGATAAGAGTTCTTTTATAAGAGGTTGCCACTTTTAGATTTCATCATTTCAAATATTTTTTAAATCTTGCTGTACTTATTCATATACAGGTTTAATGCTCAAAGAAGCCTCCTAAATCAGTTCGTTGTTGAAACAAAAATATTTTACATAATAATATTTGATATTAATTTAATATCGATGTAAATGCAATTAAACTTTTTCATTATTATAAGAAAATCTCATTTACCCTCATCTCTATACTGGTGATTCAAACTATAACATAAAAAACTAAATTTCTCACATCAAGCAGTATCTAAATATACCCCGTATATGTTGACCCATTTTTTGTAATTTTCAAATAATGAAATTTTCATTGTTTATTTTTTGAGAATATGTGGCCAGGATGCCTGATTTATATTTTAATTTTTTTGTGAGGTTTTTATATTTTCTTCTAACTCAAGTGTTCTTTACATTTCTAAAATCAAATTGCTTAGGACTTCTATTGAACAAAATCAGGTTTTGAACAGTTACTTTCACATTTTCGAAAAGAATAAAAATCAACTGTTCAATCCATTAAAAATATTTCCCCCTTTCAATATTTCCATAAAAGTAGTACTTTCTATGAAAATTCGTGATGATATCAATTTTGATTCAATTTTTTACCTGTTCCTAGAACTCATATTCAAATAGTTTTCTGATATAAAAGTCATTAGCCAAATTAGTAGTTTTTCATGTCCAAAACTTTGATATGATAATTCTCATTTGCTTAACCTCACCTAATTCAATTTTCACGAATTAAGATTGTGCAGTGATATTGCCCGAGAAAATATGATTCCAAACGAGCAGTTATTTAGTAAAAATTATGAAAATTTCAACTCTATTGGTCACCAATTATTCTATATAATATATATACAAATGGCAGTCGTTCACAAAGAAGTTCATTTCCTTAACGTTAAAAAAGTCTTATTTCAGGAAGAATTGCTAATTCGATTAGCAAAATAAAAGTGATAGATCTATAACTAGACTGTCACAGATAGTTTCTTGCCAATTTTTTTTCTCAGGGGAGAAATAACAATGATATAAATGTAACTGGATTAGACTCCATTATGCATTGCATACCTGCTGCACTATCTCGTTACTTCATCTTTAGTGGAATGCTAATACAAATAATAAATAAGGTATTTGAATAAATATTAAAACATTCGAAAAATATAAGATTTCTATAAATATTGCTGAAAATAAATTCGATTAGACTCAGTGTACAGATCGGATGAATAAGAAAAAATGTATACAACAAAAATGATAATACCATACTAATTAAAAATTGTAATTGTATTCTTCTCAAAAAAAAAATTATTCAAGAAGTTCCTGAACTGCTATGAAAATTTTCACCACTTTTCAGGATTCCATAGCATCCTGAAAATATTTTACACAATCGATTAATATCACACTGCATCACCCACTGGTATATCTAGTTGTCTTCCTGGTGGTGCCTTGCTTGCCATTTGAAATCACTTTCCATTATCCATTGCTGACCCTCTCCAAAACTGCAGGCTTTTAATAAGGGCAGGTTGACATCACTACTATCAGGTTTTGTTAAGCAACTGCCAGTGTTAACATGCTTGATGGTTTTGTCCTGAAAAAATATCCAAACAGAATTTATTGAAAATAACAACTTAAAGAATTGGCAAAAAAGAAATGAAATTAAATTTCGTGAAAAATATCTTGTGGTAATGTGAGGTTTTCATTTACTTTATTTGAGATTACTTCAAACATTTTCTATCTGGTAAAGAAATGGAAACTTCCAGAAAACTGTATATTGTTGGGGCCACCAAAACCAAACCCGGAAGTAGCAGCATTATTGAACGCTTTGGATTTGAAACAAGACTCTTTCCTTGAAAATGTACAAGAGCTTCTTGCGAACGCACATCTGCTATAGATGGTGTTACGTAATTTTTTTTTCTTATGACTTATTTATTCGCTCATTAGTTCATATTTGGGGTATTTCAGATATAAACAGGATAGGGTTATTTGCTCAGAGCTAGCTTTTAGACAGCGAGAGGGGGGTCGAGTTATACAAATGATTTATGTTCCAAGGGCGCCAACAGATTTACTATTAACCCTATTTAATGTAATAGCAAGCAGATCTAAATCTATAAATTATCCACGATACAATAATGCCCCAATAAAACTCAAAATTTGGCAATTAGATATATTAACATATTTTCACACAGGGTTTGGCAATGTGCAAGGAAAACGGTAACTAATAAATAATAGCCAACCACGAAGGGGGGTCGTGCACGACAGAGAAAACTGGACAGGGTATTTGTGAAAAAGAAAACTATCCTTCCAATCTCCTGCACAACGAAGGGGAAAACTTTCTAGTTAGAAATTTCTGAAGAGAAATTTGACCTGGAAGACATGATATTGGTAATGTGAAATGTAAAGGTATTGGTATAAAACATAATATATATTCAATTTTCACTCTAAAGGAAAGTCATTAATGCCGCTATGCGGTACTTAGCCTCGGTTCCAAAGGGCCAGCTGTAATACGACACTATTGCGCTGCTCCATCAAGGAAGAGGATGAAAACCCATGTGTTATTTCCTCATTTCCTTGTCCCCAAGTGACTGTTCGTATAATAATATCGGGTTTTTCTGGGTGGTACACAAAGTTATAAAAAAAACGCCTGAAATTAAATTATTCTTAGATTCCTCGGATTATGGGATATATTGTTGTCCTGTGTACAAGTAAACATAAACAATTTATTGTTGTGGTACCTTTCGTGTACCACCGCGTCAGTTGAAACTTTCATGATGTCATTTTTTCAGTAACATGGAGAGGCTCAGAAAGAATAAATTACCTTTCAATTCAGTTGAAATTACTTTGGAAGAAGTATACAATGAGATTGAAGGACCTGATACTATTGTGAATGAAGACGTAGAACCTATACCGTCTGATTGCCAATCAGAGATTGACGCCTTCGATGACGAAGACTTGGCAGATAATGTCCCCGTTGCAATTGACAATGATGGACGTTTCGAAAGTGATGGGGTCGAATCTGATTTACCTCTATCTACGATAAAGGAGATAATTGTCAATACTAACCCTGTTCATATTTCCGCCCCAAATGTTGCTGTACCTTATACACCACCAACTTGGCCGAATATTTGTAAACCAACTCCACCTCAGATTTTGAAAATTCTTCTGGTGATGCCGATTTTGTGCAAAATAATTCAGAAAATGTAACACCGTTCCATAGTATATGCCCAATAATTTCAAAGGATAATTCACCAAAGAGAATGAAATTTTTCTTACTAGATGGCTTGATGGTACCCTATTTGTACTATCCCATAAGTAAAAAACGATCAGTGCATTTTTGGAAAAATGTTACCTTTACGTTTGTTACGCATACCTTATTATTCAACATAAATTATATAAAAATTTATGAATAAAATTTTTGTTATTATGTTGTTGTCATTAAATTACGCTTAGGAGATGTGGCATCAAAATATTCTTGAAATTATCCTTTTATTACCTTAGTATCGGCGACTGGTTACAAATTGACATTACAATTAGTTTGTAATTACTTTTTTTTTTTGGGGAAAGAAAGTTTTTGGCTTTCTACTACTCCATCTTGATACAAAAAAAGGATAAGGGAATCTTCCAAAGAAAGGAAGGAAGTAA